>NC_069415.1:889973-927473 GCF_026875155.1 Cherax quadricarinatus
TGACCACTTTTTTTAACTTTCCTTTGTGTGTCGATTCTGATAGGATATGATAGATCATCTCCCCACTTTCCCAGTTATTCCATTAGCACGTATTTTATGGGCTATTTAGCCATGATTCGCATTTTGTCAAATGCTTTACAAAGTTGTGTAATTTACATCGGCATTTCTGATTTGTCTCCAGTCATCAAGGCATATCATAGTGAATCCAGTAATTGTGGAGGCAGGAGGCGACCTGCCCGTGAACCCATGTTGCCCTGGGTTGTGCTGTTTTTTGGGAGACATCACCAGGTGATTTGCAATCCTGCTTCCTTAGCACTAGTTCAAGATTTTTATGATGTGGGACGTCAGGAGCTATTGGTCTATAGTTCTTAGGCTAATGCACTTTGCTGCACCTTTATGAGTGGGGCTATATCCGTTGTTTTAAGTGACATGTGGAATTTCAACGTTTGTCAAGCTCCTCCTCCCATTGTTGTACGTTAGGGCACGCGAGAGGGGTTTTCATTGCCAGTTCTTAATAAAACAGAGTTCCACGAGTCTGGGCCCGGGGCTGTGTGATGGGCGCATGTGGTCCTATGGCTTTTTCGAAATTCTATCGGAGTTAGGGTTTAATGTTCGGAAAATCTGGGCATTACATTTATGGAGTTTTGAGGCTGATTCATGAAGAATCATTTGGGTCATCATCCTCAGACCGATTTAGTAGTTCTCACTAAACATACAGAGTGGTTACTGGGATTCAATTTTTCAACCTCAATTTCCTTCTTTTCATCTGTGGATGTTCAATCCTGTTGAGTATGGGCCCGATACAGATGTTGTATTTGCCTTGTTTTTTGGCATATGAAATAGATTATATTTGTGTAATTGTGCAGTGTCAAATTTCACTATATAGCTTTAAGCTCCTTTCTGTCTCTTCTGGTTCGCTGTAAGAAGCCGATTTATCGTTAAGGTTGCGATAGTTTCCACTTTCCGCTTTGGTCAGACGCCTCCTTTCGTGTATCAAGATATTCTAGCACTCCTGTGGAGTCTGTGACTCCTTCGTCGTCTTCTGTAGATTGGAGGAAGCGTCTTTCTCTTTCCAGTTTACTCCTGTTATTCTTCTCTTCTTAGGGGAATTGCCTAGAAACATAGCTTCAGCAGTTAGGAAAGTTGATTCCTTTCAAGGACACTCTGGTTTGGATCCATGTCATTTTAAGTCATCTTCCCAACATGTTTCATTTAGGACATGAGTTTACCTAGGTCCAGTTGACGTTTCTGTTGTTGAAGTTGATTTTGTGAAGACACCTTCACATGTTCATGCATTCTGCTGATCAGGACCCTATGCATGTACGTCTCTGACTTTCGATTAGTTTGATGGATGATCGGATAATTAGTTGGTTTTGATATTCTTATGTTCTTAATAGGTCTTCTTTTATTGTATGAAGATAAGGCCAATGTGTGTTTTCTAGTCTAGTTGGTCCATTATCTGCGGGCTTATGGTGTGTTTTTCGCAGAGGACTTAGTAGCTCATGTGTGTGTGACTTTCAACTGGCGCTACCTCCAGGGATTGTTCGAGCTATACATTATTTTGCTACATTCTTCCATTTTGTATTGCCGTAGGTTGAAATCACAAGCAGTAATGATGTTTAGGGAATGGATGTAAAGATGGAAGGTTTTCCAGACAGTAATCCAATTTTCAGAGTAGCTGTTCCTTGATCTGTTGTGAGGTTGCATCTGGTGGCTTATATACAACCATATATGAAGGTTTTGGTTTCGATCTTTTATTGATAAGACTTCAACTACATCATTTGTCTGGTGGTGTTCAGGCAGCTCCATGCAGATGAAGGGACTCATTGGCAACACAGACCAACCCCCCCTTGTTTGTTTGGGCCTTTGGGTTCATTACTGTCGTCGATCTAAAAGGTTGTAACCACTATCCATGATTTCACTGTCAAAGTGATCTTTTGTGTGAGTCTTGGTGAAGGGCTTGCAATCATTGCATTTAGACTCCTCTAGAAGGTCCACTGATTAAAAGGTATTTTGTTGTTGGGGTGGATGGCTTAATGCCCTGTGTATATTCAGCAAATATGAACGGAGGTTGTTTCTGTGTTTTGTTGGCGGGGGATTTTGTTATTTGGCATCAGTTGTTATAATTTTGGAGGGCCATGGGTGGGCCGCTGGACTGCGACTCCAGTCCAACAAGGCTCCAAGGTGGTGGACTTGTTTTTGTTATTTCCTTCCCATTTTCTTTTTCCGTTTCCTGCCTCTAAAAAATCACCTGGAGTTGGGTTGTCGTTAGCATACTATTGTTTGTCTGTGGGGGTCTGTGCCTACCTGGTCCCTTTTATGATGGTATAGCAGGGCAGTCGTGTTGTAACACATGTTCTGGAGGCGAGAGTGACACCATTTTTGGGTGAAAGAAAGTACAGGAAGAAGAACGTCACCACTCCTTTAGACCAAGGAGGTCGCTTAATTTTTTTGGGATGCTACAAAGTTGCATGTCCATTTTTTTTTGTCCTGATATTCCTGCTTATCAGTATGCCCCAAGACATAATATTTGCAACTCCACCTAAATTCACATTTGGTTTGAGTAGAAAGTGTTCTGTGGGGAGGGTATCTTGGTGTTGTTGTTGTCAAGACTTTCTGAGGTTTGGGACTGGCACGATAATCCTCTTGTATTCCAATGCCCAAGGACCCCGTCCACTTGGATTTCATCTACTTTTCCTACAGTTAGAGGAAGAGTAGGAGAACTCCTCTTCCAACAATCTGTACTGTGGTTCCACGGTCTTGTGCTATTTATGATGGTTGTATATATACGTTTTAGTGGTTGTTGAGGTTTTGGGTCCCTAGTAGAGTCTGGTGCTGGCGTAAGATGGGGGCTGGGGTCTGGTCAGCCTGGGAGCGGGGGTGAGCCTGGGCCAGCGGCTGGGCTCTGGGCCAGCACCGCACTGTGGGTATTAGTGCTATGACTGGGGGATTGGGTCTGGTTTAGACACTATGTGGGTGAGCTAGATAGTTCGTGAGTCATCTGTTGTGGAATGGACATTCTCTGCATTTTTTGAACACTATCTCTTGCTTCCATGTTTTATTATATTTTTGGTAGAATATCCAAGAGGTCATCCTTGTTTAGTGATTATTTTTAATATTTATTACTCTCTTTGTATCCTTTTGATAACCTGCCCAAAGTTTACATTTTCTCTCTTATATGTGCACAACCAGATATACTACGCCTTGCTATGTTCGGAGGCCATTTTTTGAGGACTGTTTTTAGCGCTAGTAAAAGAAGATATGGTGTTTGGAAAAGCATAGATTGAATGTGATTCTGGATTTCCTTCCAGAAGGAGGGAAACAAGGAAGATGAGTATGAAAGTGTACTGAAATGCGTGTACGACTCTTGTGTTTTAGTGAGACACTAAATCAGTCTGACTGTAGTTCGACGACCCAAAATGATTTCTTTATGGAAGTAGAGGCCTCAAAACTCCATAAATGTATGCCAGTATTTCCGACTTACCATAACTCCCGATAACTTCGAAAAAAGCATCTGACAGCTATGCCCATGCACTCAGCCCCGGGCCCAGATCGTCGTGGTTGTGGAACTCTATATTCATTTAGGACTGCAAGGATAACCCCTCTCCGTGCCGAAGGTACACTATGGAGGAGGAGCTTGTGGACATGGGGTGTGATAGTTACACAGTCACTTAAAAAACAACGAGATTATAGCTCTCTCACTTCCATGAGAAGATGCTCTCAGCAATTAGCTTTATTCTAAGGAACAATAGACCAATAAGCTTCTATATCGGTCCCACATCATAATAATTAATCTTTGAATATGAGGTGCTAAGGATAAGCAGGGATTGCACAGATCACCTGGATATTCCCAGATAAACTGCAGACAAATCCAGGACATAAATCATGGGTTCAGGGCATGTCGCTCCTTGCCTCTCAATACTACTGGCATCACTATGATATGGCCTGCTTGATGCACTCTGAGAAAAATCAGAATGCAGATGTATGATACTCAAAGACTTTGCAAAGAAAGCGTTTTGACAAGTTGCGAGTCAATGGTCCGTTATTGGTACAAATTTACGTGCGAAAGGAAGATATCTGGGGAAAGTGGGGGGAGAGGGAATCTTCAACTTCCTAACAAATCGAACACAAAGTGAGCACGGTCAACAAGAGTTAATTCGGATGGTCTGCCATAGTGAAGATGCTCTGTTACTAGGGCACAGTACTCGCCCCATCCTATTCTCATCCTCATATCGACATAGACAGAGATATACACCACAGCACCGAATCATTCTTTGCGGATGATACTAGGATCTGTATGAGGCTGATCTGTATTGAGGACGCTAGTTAACCTCCTCAAGAAGATATAGAAAACAGTGGTAGGTGGTGAAGAACTACCAGTGGTGTGTGGTGAGAAACTTACAGTCGGTTGGTGTTTGTGTTAGAGTAGGTATATTTCTGTGTCATTGTGGGTGGTGGTGGTGAAAAGAAACTTCTGTGGTGGTGGTGAATGAACTAAGACATTGGTTGGTGTGTGAAAGAATACAGTGGTGGTGGTGAAGAACTACTGTTGGTGGTGGTTGAGAAACTACAGTGGTTGGTGGTGAAGAATACAGTGTTGGTTGGTGAAAGAACTACAGTGGTGGGGTGGTTGAGAACTACGTGGCGGTGGTGATGATTACACAGTGGTGGTGGTGAAGAACTACAGTGGTGGTGGTTGAAGTAAGACAGTTGGTGGTGGTGAAGATCTACAGTGGTGGTGGTGAAGAACTACTGTGGTGCGTGGACTCACTCGAACTCTGTAGTTAACCACAACACTGCTTAGTTATCACTTCTAATTTCCATACATCTTCATGTATATTTCCTCGCGTATTTATTCATATGTATATAAATATATATATATATATATTTATAATGATATATATATATTTATTATATATTTATATATTACTATATATTTATATATATATATTTGCAAACAACACTCTGAAGGAATAGAGAAATTCCAGCGCTTTCGTGACTACTCACATTATCAAGGAACTATGAAAGGCTAAAGCATACAAGGACTGCTATATAAGGGGTCTGGCCAGCACCGCACTATCAGATCCCACAACGGTTTTTATAACCCTGGGATCTGATAGTGAGAGTGCTGCTCATGACCCTCTTATATAGCTGCCTTGTTGCTTTAATTTCATTGTTCTTGATAATGTGAGTAGTCATCGAAATGCGTTGGTATTTTTCTATTCTCTTCAGTTGTGGTTGTTTTGCTTATTCTGAAATCACCTGTTTATGTGATCTTATTGCTTATATATATAGTATATTATATATATTATTTATATAAATATAAATATTTTATTATATAATTTATAGATATATATAGATATATATACTTTATATATTTATATATATTCTGTTTTCTTGGCTTTTTAGTGGTGTGCAGAAGAAACTAAATATTAATCTTTTGATAAATTTAATTTTTCGGAAAGTGGAAGTGGTAAGCAGTGGAAGTCTGGCTTAAGTCATGAAAGTCTCACGGTGTGGAATTATCATATGATTAAGCCAGAGGCGCCGGCACATGTTTTCTCTATTTTTCCCTGACAAAGTATCACACCAGTAGCACCCTGTACCAACTGCACCTACCACGCACCAACCACCAGCACCCTTCACATCAAGCACTTACCCCAACACCATACCACCAGCCACCCTAAAACCAGATCCCTACACCTGCACCCTACCACCTGCACCCTACACACCAGCAGCCCTACCACCAGCACCCTACCACACAGCACCGTTCCACCAACACCCTACTCCAGCACCCGTTCACCTGCACATCTACCACCAGCACCACTAACCACCTGCACCCTTCACCTGCACGCCCTCCACCAGCACCCTACACCAACACCCTACCTCCAGAACCCTACCACCAGCAGAACTACCACAGCAACCGCTACCCACAGCACCCTTCCACCGCACTCTACGACACAGCAGCCCTCCACCAGCAACCCTAACCACCAGCACCCTACCACCACACGCTCTCCACCTACCACCAGCCCTTAACACCGCAGCCACCCTCATCCAGGCACCCCTACCACCAGCACCCCTACCACTGCACCTTACACCAACTCCCTTCACCTGAACACCTACCACTGCATCCCTACACCAGCACCTACACCAGTCGACCCTACCACCAGCACCCTCCACCAGCACACCTACCCACCAACACACTACCACAGTCACCTACCACCTCAGCACCCTTTCCAATCCGCAATACCTACCACACAGCACCTACCACCCTGCATCTCTACGACCAGCACCCTCACCAGCACCTACACCACCAGCACCTACACCAGCTCCCTACCACCAGCACTCTACCCAAGCACCCTCCTCACCAGCACACTTACCACCAGCAAACCTACTAACCAGACCACCCTACACACCAGCCTCTACCACCATGCTCCCTCCACCATCAACCTAACACTCTCAGCATCCTTCCTCCCGCAGCACCCTACATACAGCACCTTCCACCAGCATACCTACCAGCCAGCTCACACCTCATGACCAAACCAGTCTCTAACTCACCACAGACACCCTTCCAACGTAGCACCCCTACCATCAGAATGACCCTACCACCAGCAACCTCTCACAACCAGCTCATACCTGTACCACACACTCCCTATCCACACCTGCACTCTACCACCAGACCCTCCACCAGCACCCTACCACCAGCACCCTCCACCTGCACCCTTCAGCAGCACCCTCCACCAGCACCTCCTACCATCCAGCGCTCTACCACCAGGCACCCTACCTCACTAGCAAACCTACCGCACCTAGCATCCCTAACGAACGAGCACAGCACTCTCTACAACAAGCGCAATCTTACCCATCAGACCCTTACCTCCAGCTCACCCTACCACAGCAACCTACCAGCGGCCAGCACCCTACCACTCCATGCACAACTCCACCTCAGATCTCTATCACCAGCAGACCCTCCACAGCACTGTCTTACCACCAGGGCTCACCCTCCACACCAGCACCCACCACCTCAGCGCTCTACCACTCAGTCTACCCTACCTCCAGATACCCACTCACAGCACCCTACCACCAGCCACCCTACACCACTAAGGGGCACTCTACCACACAGCACCCTCCACCAGACCATACCATCAGCACAATACCAACACAGTATACCCTACCACCCAGCACCCTTACCATCACAGCACTCTATACACCAAGCACCCTCCACCAGCACACCCTACCTACTCTGCACCCTCCACCTACTAGCACTCCCTTCCACCAGCACTTTCCACCTGCACTGCCACCAGCGCCTTACACCAGCCACTCTTTACCACCAGCAACCTACCGCAAGCCACCCTACCACCTGCACCCTCCTTCAGCACTCTACCACCAGCACCCTACCTCCAGCTCACCCTGACACAGCAACTCCTTCCGCCAGCAATCCTACCACCCAGCAACCCTCCACCAGCACTTTACCACCAGCAAGCTCCACAGCGCTCTACCACCAGCACCCTCCACAAGAACCACTCACCAGCCCCTACCACCAGCACCCTACACCAGCACTACCACCAGCACCCTACCACCAGCATCCCTACCACCAGAACCCTAACACCAGCCACCCTCCACCAGCACGCTACCTACCAGCTCCCCTCCACAGATGCTCACCAACCAGCACCCTACCACAAGAACCCTCTACAAGCACACCTACCACCAGCACCCTACCACCCAGCACCCTACCACACAGCACACACTAACCACCATGCACACTACCTCCAGACCTAACCACCAGCATCCCTCCCAGCTCTTACCACCGCACCTCCACCCAGCACCCTACCACCTGCACTCTGTGAGATTAAGGACACAGTTGTGCAACATCTGGGTATCTTTATTGTAGACTTTCGCCATCCAGTGGCTTTGTATCAATAAAATTCTAGGACATAGCTTGAATGACAGTTAGAAGTATGTACAGATGATGAGGTAATCAGTCCCGCAACCTTAGGAGTAGGTGCGAAGAGCGCATAGTGCGTGGAGATTCTGAAGCAGAAGAAAGGATCTGGCGCTTGATAGTAACGTCAGGATGTAGCAGACGAAGGGCATATTCACTGTAGGGCGGGATTCCCAGGTGGAAGTAGGTCCTTCCAAAGAAATGGTTGTTGTAGTTGATTAGTTGTCGTAGTCGTGTAGTTATGTCATGTGCCTCAGAATTAAGATTCCATGATGTTGCTGTGTCTGACAAGTTGTGTACGAATGGATACAACTTGTCAGACACTGCAACATTCATGGAATCTTAATTCTGAGGACATGTACATAACCTTCACGCACTACGTACAACTTACTACTACTACTAAACCATTTCTTGGGTAGGACCTACTTCCACCTGGGGAATCCCGCATATCAGTGATTATGCCCTCGTCTGCTCTACACCTGAGTTTTATTAAGCGCCAGGATCCTTTCTGTCTGCCTTCAGAATCTCTCTAGACTATGGGTGCTCTTCGCTCACCCTTCTACTAGGGTTGAGGGACTGAATTACCTCTCTTTGTACATAGTTCTACTGTCTTCAAGTTATGTCTCAGAATTTGTTTTGAATATTGCCTAATGGATGGCTCGAAAAACGTCTACAATAAAGTACCAGATGTTGCAACATGTGTCGTAATCTCATCTTGTCGGTGATTTGTATACCATTCGTTACACACCAGCACTACCATCAGAACCTACCACCAGCACCTCCACTCAGCACCTCCTCAGCACACTACCACCGCTTCCCTCATCCAGTTCCCTAGACCACCAGCAACCCTCCACAGCACCCTCCACCAGCACCCTACCACCAGCACCCTACCACCAGCACCCGTCACCATGCACTCTACCACAGACACCCCTCAACTCAGCGCTCTACCACCAGCACCCTACACAGAAGCCCTCTACAGCACCCTACCATCACTGCCACCTTCCACCAAGACCCTCCACCAGCACCCTACCACCAGCACCCTCCTCAACAGCAATCCTACCACCAGCACCCTCCACCAGCACTCCTCCACCAGCACTCTACCATCAGCACACTACCAACCAGCAACCTCCACCAGCACCCTGTCCTCCAACACCCTACCACCTGCACACTCCTCCAGTACCCTACACCAGCACCCTCCACCAGCACCCGCTCCACCAGCACCCTACTCCACCACGCACCTTAGACCACCAGCACCCTTCCACCAGCACTCTACTTCTGCACCCCTACCACCATGCACACCTCCAACCCGCACCATGCACCAGCAGCCCTCCTCCTAGACACCCTACACGCACATCTCCACACCCTCTACCACAGCACCCTACCACCAGCAGCCCTCCACCAGTTACCCTACCGCGCCAGTCACCCTCTCCACCAGCACCTCCACCTGCACCATACTACCCAGCACCCAAACCACCAGCACCCTCCTCCGCACTCTACCATCAGCACCCTCCCCAGCACCCTCCACCAGCACCCTCCACCAGCACCTCCACCAGCATTTCTATCACCAGCACCCTGTTACCAACCAGCACCCTCCACCTGCACCCTCCACCAAGCACTCTACCAACAAGCACCCTCCACTAGATGTTCTTTACCACAGCACCCTCCACCAGCACCATCACCTGCACCCTCCACACCAGATTCTACCACCCCAGCACATACAAGCCAGCACCCTCAACCAGCACCCCTCCACCAGTACCCTCCACCAGCACTCTACCACAGACCCTGTACCCACAAGCACACACACTCCACCAGCCACCCTCCACCAGGCACCTACAACAGCACCTCATCTCTTCACACAGCACCTACCACCAGCCCCACACCACCTCTCCATCAAGCCACCTCACCAGCATCCTACTCCACCGGCACCTACCACCCAGCACACTCCTCCAAGCCACCCTTCCACCAGCTCCTTCCACTCAGCACACTCCATCCAGCAACTTTGCCACCAAGCACCTACCACCAGCACTCTACCACCACACCGCCTCACACCAGAACCCTCCACCAGCACCCTACCTCCAGCACCTACACCAGTACCCTCCACAGCACTTTCATACACACCAGCACCCTTCCACCAAGCACCCTTAGCCAGCACCCTACCACCGCTACCTCCACCAGACCCCATACATCTGCACCCTCCCACCAGCACCCTCCACCAGCACCTCACACCAGCACCCTACCAACGGCACCCTCCACCAGCACCCTCCACCAGCACCCTTCTACCAGCGAACTCTACCCACCTGCACCCTCCTCCAGCACCCTCCACAGACACCCTACCACCAGCACAGCTCCACCAGCACCATCCACCAGCACCCTTCCACCAGCACCCTCCCCAGCACCTCCACCAGCACCCTCCCACGAGCATCTCCACCAGCACTTTCACCAGCACCCTACCACTAGCACTCTACTCACCGCACCTCTCCTCCAGTACCCTCCACACGCAACTCTACCACCAGCTCACCCTAACACCAGCTCCCTCACCAGCACCCCTTACCCCAGCACCCTACCACAGCACCCTACACACAGTACCTCCACCAGCCACTCTACCACCGCACCTACCACCACAGCACCCGTACACCAGCACCCTACCACCAGCACCTCCCTCCAGCACCCTTCCGCCAGCACCCTCCATCAGCACCCTTCCACCAGCACCCTCCACAGCACTCCCTACAACATGCGGACCCATCTACCAGCACTCTATCCACCAAGCTCACTCCAACCCGGCAACGCCTGTCCACAACACGCCCTACTCACCAGTTACCCTACCACGCTACGCACACGAGAAACTCCATAGATGAACCTTCCAAATCAGACACTACCGCCTACCAGAGAACCCTCGCTGACCCACCAGCTCCCTGTACCACCAGGACCCTCCACTCCAGAACGCCTACTCCCCTCCCCAAAACTAGTACCCTCCACCAGCTACCTTAACAGCACCCTTCCACCAGAACAACTACCAACAGATTCCTACTACACCAGCACCCTCCACCAGAAGCCCTACCCACATGCATCCTACCACCAGAACCCTACCCCAGCAGCACCGCCCTTCCACCAAACCCTACCACCAGCACGCCTGACTACCAGCACCCTAACCCACGTGACCGCCTACCATCCTGGATATCATTACCTTCCAGCAACCCTTCATCTGAGCAGCCTACCATCGCCTAGCAATTGTCTCTCGCTCTCTACCACACAGTAACCTTACCCTCCACCAGCTCCTCTACTCCACAGGATCCTACTTCGCAGAACCATTTCCATCTAGCACGTACACATGAACCTCTACTCACCAGAAACATACCATTGCCGACAGCAAACCTCTCCCACCAGATCCCTCGCTACCACGGCACCTACACGAAGATCACTAAGACCAGACACTCCTGCACTCCAGAAACCTACCACCTTGCACCCTCCACCAGCACCCTACCATCAGCTCACCCTCCATCCGACCACAGCACACTCCACCAGTCACCGCTCTTCTATAGCACGCCTAGACCACCAGCACCCTCCCGACAGCACCCTCCCACTCCTCAGCACCCTCTACCAGCGCTGTGTACCACGATGCATCCTCCTCCACCTGTCAACCTCACCAGTCACCCTAACCCCCAGCACCCCACTTCTCACCAGCCCCTCACCAGCACCCTTCCACCGCCACCCTCCATCCAGCACCCTCCACCTAGCACCCTCAGCGAGCATCGCCGTTTGCCACCAGCACTTTCCACCAGCACTTCTACCAATTGCAGATCTAACCTCCGCGATACTTACCACCTCATTATCCCTTCCACCAGCACTCATCCACCAGCAACCCTACCACCAGCACCCTCACTCCAGCACCCACTCGCTTACCTCCTCAGCACTTGCCAGTCCAGTCACCCTATCTCCGGCTAGATTACACTTCAAAACGCAACTCTTACCACCAGCTCCATACCACCTGCACTCCTCCATCCTAGCGCGACTCCTACCATCCTAGACCCTCCACCGAGCACCCTTCCGCCTGAACCCTCTACCACCAGGCTAACCCTACCACCAGCTCCCTCCACCCAGCAACACCTCACCAGCACCCTCTACCTGCACTCATACCTACCAGCACCCTCCACCCGCACCCTTCACCAACGACCTAACCACCTGAGACCCTTACCACCGTAGCACCTCAACCACCAGAAACCTTCCGCAACAGTTCCCTACCACCAGAACCACTTACGACGCAGGCTCCCCTACCCATCCAGATTCCCTCCCTCACCTGCACCCTCCTTAGCACCGACGCCACCTAAGCACCTTACCTCCTGCCCCTAGCCACCAGAACCTACACCAGAATCCTAACCTACCTGCACCTCCTCCACCAGAGCACTTACCACCTGCTATCCTACCACCATGAACCTTCACACCTCATCACCCTACCACCAGAACCATACCACCAGACCTACCACCAGCACCATACCACCAGACCATACCTCCAGAATCTACCTCAAGCACCCTCCACCACAGAGCACTACCACCAGCTTCTTCCACCAGAACCTTTTCCACCACTGCACCGCTCTTACCCCGAAGGAAATACCACCAGACCGCCTCTTTGACACGCGACCACCAGAACCTATCGCACCAAGAAACTACCACCCACCACGCTTACCTCTCCACAATCCCTACCACCGGCCCTCCTACCACAAATGAAACCCATAAGACCAGCACCCGATGACTCACCAGAAACCTACCACCAGCACCCTCCACCAGGTAACCTTCCACCAGCATCCTTAAAAACCCCCCTCCCCCCCCCCCACCGAACCTACCCACCAGAATCCTCCCTCAACTCTAGCACCCTACTTACACAGAACCCCTACTCCAACAGCACCCTTCCCCCAGAAACACCTACCACCAGAACCCTACCACCAGAACTCCTAATTCTTGCCACCCATACCACCAGAAATCACCTACCTCAACCAGTAACTTACCACACGCAGACACCCTACCACTCAGCACCCTCCGCACAAGAACCCTACCCACCCCCCCCAGTCACCTACCACCAGAAGACCTACCAACCAGCATCTGCCAAGCTACCAACCACCAGTACCGTACCACAGCACCCTACACAGCACTGTGTTCACCAGCTCACACCTACCCTACCTAGAAACTAACACCAGCCACCTATCCAACAGCACCCTTCCACCAGAACCCTGACCCACACCAGCACCCTGTCCATCCAACACCCTTCCACCAGAACCCTAAAACCAGTACCCTACCTCCAGCACTCCTATCCATGAAGAATTCTACGATCACCACCTCTCTCCACACCTACCAGCATCTCAACCACCACTTACCCCCAGCATTTTACACACACCACGCCAACTCCCTCACCACCAACATGAAAGCCACAAGCACCCTTATAAACAGCATCTCTACCCCAGCATTTCTTATCCACCACAGCACCCTACCACAGCCAGCACCCTACAAAGATCAGACATCCTACCACACGAGCCACAGCACAATTCCACCACCATCCCATCCTACCACCATCCACCTTACCAAACCTACCACCACCACCACACCACACCAGCCCTCCACCACACCACCACCACAACTCCACCACCAGCACCACCGCAATCAAAAAAAACCCCCGCCAGCTCCATCAAATGGTAGGGACTCTAACCACTACCATTACTTTTGTGGGGGATGTCTGTAAGGACCACTGTGAATGTGTAGAATTAGAGAGATATTCTATGGACCACTAAGCCATGGACGGGGAGGTACATTGTGAGCACTAAGCCATGGACGGGGAGGTACAGAGTGACACTACTAAGCCAGGACGGGGATATGGTGCATTGTGCCACTAAGAACCATGTGACAGGAGGTACACAAATGCTCTCATGACATCGCCATGGACGGGGAGGTACTTAATGACCACTAAGCCAGTGGACAGGGATGGTACACGATGGACTACTAAGCCATGGACCGGGAGGAGAGATATATAGTGACCATAAAGCCATGGACGAGGGATGGATAATCATAGTGACCACATAAGCGCCATGGAATGGGTTAGGTATACTTGAGCGACTAAGCCATAGAATGACCACTATCCTATGGATGGGGAAGGGGATGGTACAAAGTGACGCAACTAAGCTACGGTAGTTGAGGGAGTTGTGGAGGGGGGGTTAATGCAGGAAGAGATGATCCACTAGAATGTGGTTTGATGGTGACTGGGAGGGTATACGCAAGACACTAAGTTATGGACAATGGTGAGGTATTTTTCAATGACACCAAGACCACAGACTTAGTGGAGATGGGGAGGGCACGCATAGTGAACACTAAGCCGATGAGTAAATGGAGGAGGTAGTTACAATGACAAGCTTAAGCCAGCCTCATGGACGTGACGTATGGTAGTACATGTGACCACGCTTGTAAGTGCCATGGACAGCCCCCCCCGTACCCCCCTCGCCATCCCCCACCACTCTCGGGAGGTTTATACACAATGACCACTAAGCCATGGAGGGGAGGTTATACATATGGACCACTAAGCCTATGGGTCGGGGAGGTATTACAATGACCACTATAAGCCAGATGGACGGGGATTGGTGATACAAGATGGGACTCACTAAGCCATGGACGGGGGAGGTATTACAATGACCACTAACCATGGGACGGGGAGGGGAGGTACATCTAGCTAATTTGACCAGACAAAAATAACAACTTTAAACAAACAAGAACATCAACTGGGTGAGGGTAAAAACCATATCATGATAATGAAAATGTTGGGGAAGATATCTTAAATAACATGGGAGGGTGTTTCCTAAACGTGCCTTTGAAAGGAGTCAAGGCCTTCTGGCAGTAGGTGAAGTAAGTTCTAGGCATATTCCCCTAGGGATAAGAGAAGAAGGTGCAGGAGGTAAAAGACTGGAGAAGGGAGAATGTGGAAGTGAAAGATGCTCCATCTAGACAGATAGTACGACGAGAGAAGGTGGTGGCCAGATCGAGACTCAGGGACAGTGCAAGGGAATTATCTTGATTGCACTTTGAGTGAGGCGCTGACTAGGGAACTGTCAAGGTGGAACTATCGAACTTAAGTTAAGATGGTAGTACTCTGTACAGGAATCCAGGAGTTAGAGCAGGTAGGAGCGTTAATAGCTATTAGCCGGTAATTGTAAGAAATTCGAATTATTTCGTTTTCATATGGCAAGAAAACATAGGGCACAAATTCCTGGGTCTGGTATCGGGCCCTACTTCAGACAGGTTTTCTGATACTTACACAGTATTACTGGAAGGTTACCTGGGAGGGTTATTCCGGGGAATAACGCCCCCGCGGCCCGTCCATGACCTGGCCTCCCGTGGATCAGGGCACCTGAATGCAGAATTTGCTGTAACTTGCTTGGGCCCGCACCCAGTCCAAGTACGAGCCGACAGCCCGGCTGTGTGCCGGCACTGCACTCGTTAGGTATCTGTCCAAGCTCTCTCTGAAGGCAGCCAGGGGTTTATTGGCATTTCCCCTATTGCTTGATGGGAGAGACTGTGAACAGTCTTGGACCCAGACACTTATGGTGTTTTCCCTTAGTGTTCCAATGGCGCCCCTTCTTTTCATTGAGGGATTTTGCTTCGGCCTGTACCCTCAGTCTGTGTCTTTCGTAGGAGTGATTTCTCTGTGTGAGATTTGGGACTATCTTCCAAGATTTCCATGTGTAGATTATGATATATCTCTCCCCTCCTGCGTTCCAACGAGTACAGTCAGAGTGTGTTCCAAGCATTCGCAGTAGTTAAGGTGCTTGACAGAACTTATACGTGCAGTTAAGATACTTGTACACTCTCTTAGATCTACGATTTCACATGATTTGAATGGAGATGTTAATGTACCCAGCAGTTATTCCTGCCTAGAGGAGTGAACAAGTGAATCTGAAAAGGATACATTCTTGGCATTCTCTCGTTTTGAACGTTTTCATTATCCATCCTATCATTTTCTTTGCCACGTGCGATCGTGGCACTGTTGTGATCCTGAATGTGAGATTCCTCAGGAGACATTACTACTACCAGGTCCCTTACATATTTTTTCGCTCTATTGTGATGGCCAGAGTCTGTAGTATACTCAGTCTAGGTTATTATCTCCTCACAAGTTTGTTTCCATTACGGAAGTAGCTTGGAATTTGTCCTCATTGAACTCTATATTGTTTTACCGTTTGCCCACTGGGGAAAAACTTGTTTTATATCTTGTCTTGGAGGTTAACCGCATCCTCAGCGCAGATGAAAGCTCATGCAGATCCTTAGACAATCATCCACATAAGCGATGATTACGGTGTCTGTGTTGTATATCTCGTCTATGTATGATTTGAGGATAGGAATAAGATGGGGTGGAGTACTGTGACATGTGTGGAACAGAGCTCTTAACTAATGGCAGCTCCTCCGATTTAACTCTGTTGACCACTTTTTTTAACTTTCCTTTGTGTGTCGATTCTGATAGGATATGATAGATCATCTCCCCACTTTCCCAGTTATTCCATTAGCACGTATTTTATGGGCTATTTAGCCATGATTCGCATTTTGTCAAATGCTTTACAAAGTTGTGTAATTTACATCGGCATTTCTGATTTGTCTCCAGTCATCAAGGCATATCATAGTGAATCCAGTAATTGTGGAGGCAGGAGGCGACCTGCCCGTGAACCCATGTTGCCCTGGGTTGTGCTGTTTTTTGGGAGACATCACCAGGTGATTTGCAATCCTGCTTCCTTAGCACTAGTTCAAGATTTTTATGATGTGGGACGTCAGGAGCTATTGGTCTATAGTTCTTAGGCTAATGCACTTTGCTGCACCTTTATGAGTGGGGCTATATCCGTTGTTTTAAGTGACATGTGGAATTTCAACGTTTGTCAAGCTCCTCCTCCCATTGTTGTACGTTAGGGCACGCGAGAGGGGTTTTCATTGCCAGTTCTTAATAAAACAGAGTTCCACGAGTCTGGGCCCGGGGCTGTGTGATGGGCGCATGTGGTCCTATGGCTTTTTCGAAATTCTATCGGAGTTAGGGTTTAATGTTCGGAAAATCTGGGCATTACATTTATGGAGTTTTGAGGCTGATTCATGAAGAATCATTTGGGTCATCATCCTCAGACCGATTTAGTAGTTCTCACTAAACATACAGAGTGGTTACTGGGATTCAATTTTTCAACCTCAATTTCCTTCTTTTCATCTGTGGATGTTCAATCCTGTTGAGTATGGGCCCGATACAGATGTTGTATTTGCCTTGTTTTTTGGCATATGAAATAGATTATATTTGTGTAATTGTGCAGTGTCAAATTTCACTATATAGCTTTAAGCTCCTTTCTGTCTCTTCTGGTTCGCTGTAAGAAGCCGATTTATCGTTAAGGTTGCGATAGTTTCCACTTTCCGCTTTGGTCAGACGCCTCCTTTCGTGTATCAAGATATTCTAGCACTCCTGTGGAGTCTGTGACTCCTTCGTCGTCTTCTGTAGATTGGAGGAAGCGTCTTTCTCTTTCCAGTTTACTCCTGTTATTCTTCTCTTCTTAGGGGAATTGCCTAGAAACATAGCTTCAGCAGTTAGGAAAGTTGATTCCTTTCAAGGACACTCTGGTTTGGATCCATGTCATTTTAAGTCATCTTCCCAACATGTTTCATTTAGGACATGAGTTTACCTAGGTCCAGTTGACGTTTCTGTTGTTGAAGTTGATTTTGTGAAGACACCTTCACATGTTCATGCATTCTGCTGATCAGGACCCTATGCATGTACGTCTCTGACTTTCGATTAGTTTGATGGATGATCGGATAATTAGTTGGTTTTGATATTCTTATGTTCTTAATAGGTCTTCTTTTATTGTATGAAGATAAGGCCAATGTGTGTTTTCTAGTCTTGTTGCTCCATTATTTGGGCTTAAGGTGTTTTTTCGCAAGACTTGTACTCAGGGGTTGTGTGCCCTTTAAAATGCGCAACCTCCGGGGTTGTTTAGCTAAAAATTTATTTGCTACATTCTTCCATTTTGATCCCCCTTGGGGTTTGAAATCACCAAGCAAAGATGTTTTGGGGAGGGAGCTGGGTTTCCAACCAGTAATCAATTTCAGTAGCTGTTCCCTTTAAATGTTTGTGAGGGGTTGGTGGGTTTTTATAAACCATAAGACTAGGTTTTTGGTTTTTTCAAACTTTATTTTTATGAACTTAAAACCCTTTTTTGGGTTCCACTCCCCGCAGTGAGGGGCTCTTTGGACACAACCAAAACCCCCCCTTTTTGCCTTTCATTCTGTCGCATCTAAAAAGGTTGTAACCACTTATCCATATTTTCCCGCAAATGATCTTTTTTGTAGTCTCTGTGAAGGGTGAAACATTGCATTAGACTCTCTAAAGTCCACTGATAAAGTATTTTGTTGTTGGGGATGGCTTAATGCCCGTAAATCAAATATAACGGGTTTATTCGTGTTTGTTGGGGGGATTTTGTTATTGGGATCAAAATTTTAATTCTAGGGGCCCTGGTGGCCACTGGTGCGCCTCCAGTCCAAAAAGGCTCCCAAAGGGGTGGGACTATTTTTTTTTTTCCTTTTCCCTTTTTTTTTTTCCGTTTTTTTGCCACTAAAAATCACCTGAGTTGGGTTGTCGTTCCATTGTTTTTCTTGTGGGGGTCTTGCCTTCCCGGTCCCTTTTAGAGGAAATTCAGGGGATCGATGTTTAAAAAAAACGCTTCTGGAGGCCCCGAAGATGACACATTTTTGGGTGAAAGAAAGTACAGGGAAAAAACACACCCCCCCCTTTTTACAGAGTCCACATTTTTTGGGGTGCTTTAAATTGATGTCCCCTTTTTTTTTTCCTGATTTCCATCTTACAGATCCCCCGCATAATATTTGCACAAATTCACCTTTGGTTTAAATTGTTTTGGGGGTGTTTGTCAAAATTTTTGCAGTTCGGACTGCACTATAATCCTCATACCAAGCCAGGGGCCCCCCCATCCGGGTTTCCCTTCCCCTTTTCCCCAGTAGAGGGAAAAGGGGAGACTTTCCCCCCAACATTGCTGTTCCACGCTTTGCAAGATGGTTTTAAAAATACGGTTTTAGTGGTTGTTGAGGTAGGGGCCCTAGTAGATTTTTGGGCTGCGTAAGGCTGGGCTGGGTCTGATCAGCACTGGGGCTGGGGCTGACCTGGGCCCGCGGGGGGCCTGGGGCCCCCAGCACTGTGGGGATATGCTATGACTGGGGGGGCCGGGCCCCCACCGCACGTGGGGGATTAGTGCTTTTACTGGGGGGTGGGCCTGGTTTAAACATATTGGGAACTAGATATTTCGATTCATCGTTGTGGTATGGACATTCGCATTTTTTTTTTAACCCATCTCTTGCTCCCAGTTTTTTATATTTTTGGGGAAAATATCCAAGAGGCATCTTTGTTTTTCTTGATTATTTTTCATTTTTACTCTCCTTGTACCTTTCGAACCTGCCCAAAGTTCTACATCTTTATTGCACAAACCCGAAAACCTTTTTATTCGGGGGCCTTTTTTTTGAGGCTGTATTTACCTAGTAAAAGGGTATGGTTTTTGGGAAAAGCTGTTTGCTTGGGTTTTTGCTTTTTCCTTCCAAAGGGAACAAGGAAAGGTGAATACTGAAATCGTAGTACGACTCTGTGTTTAGTGAGCCACTAATCATTCTGAGAATTGACGACCCAAATGATTTCTTTATGAATGAGCCTCAAAACTCCATAAATGTATGCCAATTTCCGACATTACCATAACCCCCGATAACTTCGAAAAAGCCACTGACGCAATGCCCATGCACCCCAGCCCGCCCAGACTCGTGAACTCTATATTCATTTAAGAACTGCAAGAAACCCCTCTCACGTGCCCTAAGTACACTATGGAGGGGAGCTTGGAAAATCGGTGAAGTTCCACAGTCACTTAAAACAACGATATAGCCCCACTCCATGAAGAGGCAGCAAAGCATTATCTAAGAACAAATAGATCAATAAGCTTCTAACGTCCCACATCATAAAATCTTTGAAAGAGTGCTAAGAAAGCAGATTGCAAATCACCTGGATTCCCAAAAACTGCACAATCCAGGACAACATGGTTCGGGCATTGTCCTCCTGCCTCTCACAAATACTGGATCACTATGATATGGCCTTTGGATGCACTGGAAGAAAATCAGAATGCAGATGTAATATACAAAGACTTTGCAAAAGCGTTTGACAATTTGCGATCATGGCGTAATAGCTTTACAAATTATGTGCTAAAGGAATAGCTGGGAAAGTGGGGAAGGAATCTTCAACTTCCTAACAAATCGAACACAAAAGTAAGCGGTCAACAGAGTTAAATCGGAGGCTGCCATAGTGAAGAGCTCTGTTCCAAAAGGGGCACATATTTCCCCCCCATCCTATTCCTCATCCTCATATCAACATAGACAGAGATAACACCACAGCACCGAATCATCCTTTGCGGATGATACTAGGATCTGTATGAGGCTGCATCTGCTGAGGACGCGGTTAACCTCCAAGAAGATATAAACAAGTTTTCCAGTGGGCAACGGAAAACAATATGATGTTCAATGAGGACAAATTCCAACTACTCCCTTATGGAAAACTGGAGGAGATAATAACTAGAACAGAGTATACTACAAACTCGGGGCCATACAATAGAGCGGAAAAATAATGTAAGGGACCTGGAGTAGTAATGTCTGAGGGTCTCACTTTCAAGGATCACAACAATGCTAAAGATCACAAGTGCAAAGAAAATGATAGGATGGATAATGAGAACGTTCAAAACGAGAGATGCCAAGCCAATGATGATCCTTTTCAAATCACTGTTCTCTCTAGGCTGGAATACTGCTGTACATTAAACATCATTCAAAACAGGTGAAATTTCAGATCTAGAGAGTGTACAGAGATCCTTTACTGCACGTATAAGTTCCCGTCAAGCACCTTAACTACTGGGAGCGCTTGGAAGCACTTGACTTGTACTCTTTGGAACGCAGGAGAGAGATATATATCATAATCAAAACTTGGAAAATCCTGGAAGGAATGGTCCCGAATCTGCAAAATAGAAATCACTCCCTACAAAGTTTAAAAAACTGGCAGACGGTGCAAAATACCCCCAATTAAAAGCAGGGCGCCACTGGTACACTAAAAAGAAAACACCATAATGTCTGGGCCCAAACTGTTCAACAGCCTCCCAGAGATTGGGGGGAATTGCCAATAAACCCCCGGGCCTTCAAAGAAGCGGGCAATACCCAAAATCGGGGCCGGATCCGGGGTGTGGCTCGTACGTTGGGCTGGTGCGGCCAGCAGAAAAACCTGGTTGATCAGGCCGATCCACCAGCCGGCGTAAAACCCCTGCGGGGTTTTACCCCGGAAACCCATAATCGAAATGTAAAGCCTTGGAGGGAAAGGTACCCGCCCTTAAAAGGCGGGATAAAAATGCCATACCTGGCGGGTAGTCACTGCCATGCCAGGAAAAGGGTTACACTGACCACAAAGCCGGGGACGGGGAGGTACCCCAAAACCATACCAAATGGACGGGAGGTACACAAACCACTAACCATGACGGGGGTACACAATGCCCACTAAGCCATGGAGGGGGAGGTACAAAATGACCACTAACCATGACGAAAGGCCCCAAAATGACCACAAGCATGGAGGGGGAGGTACACAATACCACTAACATGGACGGGAGGTACACAAGACCACAGCCATGAGAAGGTAACAAAACCATAAGCCTGGACGGGGGGGTAACAATACCACAACCAGGGACCGGGGAGGTCACAATGCCCAAACCAGGAGGGGGGACACAAAACCACAAGCGGGGACGGGGGGGTACAATGACCATAACCATGGACGGGGTACAAAATTTACCACTAACCTGGGGGGGGGTAACAATACCACTAACCAGGACGGGGGGGTACACAATGACCACTAACCATGGGGGGGATACACAATGAGCAAAGCCATGGAGGGGGAGGAAACCAATGACCACTAAGCCTTTAGGGGAGGTACAAAATGCCACTAAGCCATGGACGGGGAGGTACACAATGACCATTTAAACCAGGGACGGGGGGGTTGGGTGTTTGGGGGGAGGTATTACAAAAACCAAAAAGCCAGGGACGGGGGTACACAATGACCTAACCAGGGACGGGGGGGTTTACAAATGACCACTAAGCCATGGAGGGGAGGTACACAATGCCACTAACCCAGGACGGGGTAAACAATGACCATAAGCCATGGACGGGAGTACACAATGACCACTAACCATGGGGGAGGACACAAGACCACTAAGCCCATGGAGGGGAGGTACACAATGCCACTAAGCCATGGACGGGGAACACAATGCCCCCAAAAACCAGGGACGGGAAGACAAGAACACAAGCCAGGGACGGGGGGTACACAATGCCCCACTCCCAAAGGGGAGGGAGGTAAAAAAAGACCACTAAGCCAGGGCGGGAGTACACAAAAACCCTAACCCATGGAGGGGGTATCCCAATGCCCACAAAACCATGGAGGGAGGTACACAATACCACTACCAGGGACGGGGAGGTAAAAAAAACCCACTAAGCCAGGACGGGGAGGTACCAATGACCACTCCCCCTGGACGGGGGGGGTACACAATGCCCACCAGCCATGGAGGGGAGGACACATGACCACTAAGCCAGGGGGGGGTAAAAATGCCATTTAACCAGGGAGGGATACACAAGACCCTAAGCCATGGGGGGGGAGGTAAATGACCACTAACCCTGAGGAGGTACACAATGACCATAAGCCTGGACGGGGGAGGTAACAATGACCACTAACCAGGAGGGAGGTAACAATGACCACAAAACCCATGGCCGGGGGGTACACAATGACCATAACCATGGACGGGGAAGTTACAAATGACCACAAGCCGGGACGGGGGGTATAAAGACCACTAAGCAGGGAGGGGGAGGTAAAAACAAGCCCCACAAACCCCGGGGGGAGTAAAAATGACCACAAAGATGGACAGGTTTTAAAACAATACCACTAACCCAGGGAGGGGGAGGACCAAGCCCACTAAGAAGGGGGGGGCGGGGGAAAAACAAGACCCAAACCCATGCGGGGAGGTTTTACAATGACCATAACCCGGGAGGGGGTTACAGTGGAAAAAAAGCCGACCTGAAACGGAAATTTTTTACAACCCTTTTTTCGACTAAACAAACCTTGAAATGGGTTTAAAACATGGACTGAAGGTTGCTCCTACCGAAGATAAAAGGCCCATGGAGGGGAGTTTTTAAACCAAAATTCTCATGAGATAAAAGGGTAACCGAATAAACTTACTAACCCCACATTTACGGTCAGTTGATAAGAAAATTTTATTTTTAAATTCTATCACAAAACCGATATTTTAAAAACGCCGGCATTGACTAGGTTTCTTGTCCCTAGACGTCTATCCCCTTTCAAAGAACCAATTTCCCATTATTATTATTTAATTACTATCATTATTTTATTTTTATATTTTTCTATTTTTATTATTATTTTTTATTATATTTTATTTTATATTATTTTATTTTTATTATTATTTTTTTTTATTTTTAAATTTTTTTTATTTTACTCGTCCCTCCAAACCCTTCTAGGGTGGGGTGGGGCCTACCACCCTTTTCTCATAGATGTCATTCCCATTTCCCCCCTTGGGGGGGAGGCAAACCAAGACCACTTGTTGGGCCGGGGGAATTGGGCCCCAAAGGGAGGAGGTACTTGTCCCTCCTCCCAAGAACTTAGTTCTCAGACACCCCTAAAGAGGAGCCAAGCCGGCCACTTGGGAAATGCCCCGGCCGGGAGAATACCGGCCGAATCTTAATAATAAATAATAAATAAAAATGAATAATAATAAATAATAATAAAAATAATAATAATAAATAATAATAAAATAATATTATTATTATTATATTATTATTATCTTCACGGTCGATCAATCAGAAATTATAGTTTAAGGAAGATATGACGTTTAGCCACGGAATATTTTTCTTAAATTTTTTTATAGACTGTGTAATCACTCGCTGAGCAACACTTCTTCCCGAACATTATAGTTCTCCAAGCCCAAAACTGAAAGTTACTTTCCTGGCGACGCAAAATGGTGCACCATCTTCTTCAATAGCTTCCTAGCAATGGTGCACCTGCTCTATTAGCTTCCAAGCAGATGTGCACCATGCTTCATATAGGCTTCCTAGCAGTGGTGCAACCAGCACCTTATTAGCTTCCTACAGGTGGTGCACCATGCTTCTTATAAGCTTCTCTAGCAGATGTGCACCATGCTTCTTATTAGCTTCCTAAGCAGGTGGTGGCACCATGCTTCTTATTAGCTTCCTTCAGATGGCCACCATGCTTCTTATTACTTCCTAGCAATGTGCACCATGCTTCTATTATATATCTTCCTCGCAGATGGGCACCATGCTTCAATTACTTCCTACAGATGGTGCACCATGGCTTTCTTATACTCCTACCGGTGGTGCACCATGCTCTTATTAGCTTCCTAGGCAGTGGTGCACCATGCTTCTTATTAGCTTCCTAGCAGGTGGGCACCATGCTTTCTTTATTAAGCTTCATACAGTGGTGCACCATGCTTCTATTAGCTTCCTAGCAGGTGTGCATCATGCTTCTAAAAGCTTCCTAGCAGTGGTGCATCAAGCTTCTTAATTAGCTTCCGTACAGATGGTGCACCATTCTTCTTATAAGCTTCCTAGCATATGGTGCACCATGCGTCCTTATTAGCTTCCTAGCAGTGGAGCACCATAGCTTCTTATTAGCGTCCTAGCAGGTGGTGCACCATGCTTCTTATTACTTCCTAGCAGGTGTGCACCATGCCTTCTGATTAGCTTCCTACAGTGGTGCACCATGCTTCTTATTAGCTTCCTAGCATGTGGTGCTCATGCTTCTCTTATAGCTTCTCTAACAGATGGCACCTAGCGTTCTTATTAGCTCCCTAGACAATGGTACACCATGCTTCTTATTAGCTTCCTAGCATGGTGCACGCATGCTTCTTATTAAGCTTCCTAGCAGATGGTGTCGAGCCATGCTTCATATTAGCTTCCTAGCAGAGGTACACCATGCTTCTATTAGCTGTCCTACATGTGGCACCATGCCTTCTTTATTAGCTTCCTAGCAGGTGGTCACCATGCTTCTTATAGCTTCCTAGCATGGTGCACCATGCTTCTTATTAGCTTCCTAGCAGATGGTGCACCATGCTTCTTATTAGCTTCCTAGACAGTGTACACCATGCTTCTTATTAGCTTTCCTAGCAGTGTACACCAATGGCTCTTATTAGCTTCCTAGCAGATGTGCACATGCTACTTATTAGCTTCCTAGCAGGTGGTACCCCATGCTCTTATTAGCTTCCTAGCAGGGTGGTACACCAGTGCGTCTGTATTACTTCCCTAGCAGGTGTGCAACCATGCTTCTATTAGCTTCCTAGCGAGAGGTACAACACTCATGCATCTTATTTTAAGCTTCCTAGCAGGTGGTGCACCATGCTTCTTATTAGCTTCCTAGCAGGTGGTGCACCATGCTTCTTATTAGCTTCCTAGCAGGTGGTGCACCATGCTTCTTATTAGCTTCCTAGCAGATGGTGCACCATGCTTCTTATTAGCTTCCTAGCAGGTGGTACACCATGCTTCTTATTAGCTTCCTAGCATGTGGTACACATGGTTCTTATTAGCTTCCTACAGATGGTGCACCATGCTTCTTATTACTTCCACAGTGTTCACCATGCTTCTTATTAGCTTCCAGCAGATGGTGCACCACGCTTCTTATTATACTTCCTAGCAGTGTACAACCATGCTTTCTTCATAATTATCTTCCTACAGATGTGGCACCATGCTTCTTATTAGCTTCCTAGCAGGTGGTGCACCATCTTCCTCTTATTAGCTTCCTAGCAGGTGCCACCATGCTTTCTTTTTATTAGCTTCCTACAGATGTGCACCATGCTCTTAATTAGGCTTTCCGAGCAGTGGGCACCATGCTTCTTATTACTCCTAGCAGATGGTGCACCATGCTTCTTTATTGATCCTCCTAGCAGGTGGTACACCATGCGTACTTATTAGCTTCCTTAGCAATGGTGCACCATGCTTCCTTAATAGCTTCCCTAGCAGGTGTCACCAGACTTTCTTATAGCTTCCTAGCAGGTGGTACAAACCATGTTCTTATTAGCTTCCTAGCAGTGGGCAACCTTGGCACTCTTATTAGCTTCTCAGATGGGCACCATGCTTTCTATTAGCTTCCTAGTCAGGTGGTGCACCAAGATTCTTATTAGCTTCCTAGCAGTGGTGCACCATGGCTGCTTATTAGCTTCCAAAGCAGTGGTGCACCATGCTTCTTTTTAGCTTCCTACAATGGTGCACCATGCATTCTTATTAACTTCCTAGCAATTGGGCTGCACCATGCTTCTTATTAGCTTCCTAGAGTGTGCACCATCCTTCTTATTAGCTTCCCTTCAGCAGTGGTGCACCATACTTCTTATTAGCTTCCTTAGCAGGTGGTGCACCATGCCTTCCTGTATTAGCTTCCTAGCAATGGTGCACCATGCTTCTTATTAGCTTCCTAGCAGGTGGTGCACCATGCTTCTTATTAGCTTCCTAGCAGGTGGTGCACCATGCTTCTTATTATCTTCCTAGCAGGTGGTGCACCATGCTTCTTATTATCTTCCTAGCAGATGGTGCACCATGCTTCTCATTATCTTCCTAGCAGATGGTGCACCATGCTTCCTATTATCTTCCACAGGTGTCATCCATGCTTCTTACTACTTCCTAGCAGATGTCACCTATGCTTCTTATTAGCCTCCTAGAGTGTGCACCATTCTTCTTATTAGCTTCGCTAGCAGTGTGCACCATGCTTCTTATTAGCTACCTACAGGTGGTGCAATATGGCTTCTTATTAGCTTCCTACAATGTGCAATAAGCTTCTTATTAATAGCTTCCCTAGCAGATGGTGTACCATGCTTCTTATTAGCTTCCTAGCAGTAGTGCACCATGCTTCTTATTAGCTTCCTAGCAGGTGGTGCAATGTGCTTCTTATTTATAGCTTCCTACATATGGTTACATGCTTCATTATTAGCTTCCTACAGGGTATGCATCAGTGCTTCTTGACTAGCTTCCTAGCAGATGTGCACCATGCTTCTTATTAGCCCCTCCTAGCAGTGGTGCACCATGCTTCTTATTAGCTTCCTAGCATGGTGCACCATCTTTCTAATCAGGCTTCCTACAGATGGTGCACCATGCCTTCTTATTTATTCTTCCTAGCAGGTGTACACCATGATTCTTATTACTTCCTAAGCAGAAGGGTTCACCATGCTTCTTATTAAGCTTCCTAGCAGGTGGGCACCAGCTTCAATTAGCTTCCTAGCAGGTGGTGCTCCATAGCTTCATATTAGCTTACCTAGCAGGTGGAGCACCATGCTCTTATTAGCTTTCCTAGCAGGTGGTGCACAATGCTTCCCTTACATTAGTCTTTCGTATAGGTGGTGCACCATGCTTCATATTATCTTCCTTAGCAGGTGGTGCAGCCATGCATCTTATTATCCTGTCCTACAGAAATGGTGCACATGCTTACTCATTATCTCCTAGCAAATGGTGCACAACATGCTTCTTATTATCTTCCTAGCATGTGGTGCACCATGCTTCCTAACTAGCCTTCCTACAGATGGTGCACCATGCTTCTTAATTAGCCTCCTAGCATTGGTGCACCATGCTTCTTTATTACTTCCTAGCAGTGGTGCACCATGCTTCTTATTACTTCCAAGCAGGTGGTAGCAATATGCTACTTATATAGCATCAACAGATGGTCAGCAATATGCATCTTATTCGCTTCCCAAGCAGATGGGTGTACCATGCTTCTATAATAGCTTCCAAGCCGGTAGTGCACATGCTTCATATAACGTCTAGCAGTGGTGCAATGAGCATTCTTATTACTTCCGTGAGCAGAATGGTTACCATGCTTCTTATTAGCTTCCTGGAGCAGGTTTTTTTAAAAGTGCACCATCTTCTTACTAGCTTCCAAGCAGATGGTGCACCATGCTTCTAATTAGCCTCCTATCAGAGGTGCAACCATGCCTTCATATTTACTTCCTAGCAGTGGTGCACCAGCTTCTTATTACTTCCTAGCAATGGTGCACCATGCTATCTTATTATCTTCCTAGCAGGTGTTACACCATGCTTCTTATTAGCTTCCTACAGATGGTGGCACCATGCTTCTTATTAGCTTCCTACAGTGGTGACCCATGCTTTACTTATTATCTTCCTAGCAGGTGTGCACCATGCTTCTTATTAGTTCCTAGCAGATGGTGCACCATGCTTCTTATTAGCGATCCTAGCAGTGGCACCAGCTTCTTATTAGGCTTACCTACAGATGGTGCACCAAGCTTCTTATAATCTTCCCTAGCAGTGGTACACCATGCTTCTTATTAGCTTCCTAGCAATGGTTCACCCATGCTTCTTATATAGCTTTCCTAGCAGGTGGTGCATCCATGGCTTCTTATTAGCTTCCTAGCAGGAGGGTAACACCATGCTTCTTATTTAGCTTCCTAGCATTGGTGCACCATGCTTCTAATTAAAGCTTCCCTAGCAGAATGGTGCCACCATGCTTCTTATTCTTCCTAGCAGGTGTTGCACCATATTCTTATTAGCTTCCTGAGCAGGCGTGCTCCTGCTTCTTATTAGCTTCCTAGCAGATGTGCACATGTATCTTATTACTTCCCTCGCAGATGTGCACCATGCTCTTATTACTTACCCTAGCAGTGGTGCACCATGCTTCTTATTATCTTACCTTGCAGGTGGTGCACCATGCTTCTTATTAGCTTCCTAGCAGATGGTGCACCATGCTTCTCATTATCTTCCTAGCAGATGGTGCACCATGCTTCTTATTATCTTCCTAGCAGGTGGTGCACCATGCTTCTTACTAGCTTCCCTAGTCAGATGGTGCAACCATGCCTGTCTTATTAGCCTCCTAGCAGAGTGCATCGCCATGCTTCTTATTAGGCTTCCTAGCAGGGGTGCACCCAGGCTTCTAATAGCTTCCTACGATGGTGTACCAAGCTCCTCCTTAGCTTTCCTACAGATGGTGCACCCACCTTCTACATAGCTTTCCTAAGCAGAGTGTGTGCACATGCTTCTTATTAGCCTTCCCTTGCAGATGGGTGCAATATGCTTCTTAATAGCTTCCTAGCAGATGGTGTACCATGCTCTTAATTACTTCCTACAGTAGTGCACCATGCTTCTATCAGCTTCTAGCAGGTGGTGCACCATGCTTCTCATTAGCTTCCTAGTAGATGGTGCACCATGCTTCTTATTAGCTTCCTAGCAGATGGTGCACCATGCTTCTTATTAGCTTCCTAGGAGTAAGATGGTGCACCATGCTTCTTATGAGCTTTCTAGCACGTGCATACCATTCTTCTATAGCTTCCTAGCAGGTTGGTGCACCATTCTTCATATTACTTCCTTAGCATGTATTGCACCATTCTTCTTATTAGCTTCCATCAGTGGTGCACCATTTTTCTTATTAGCTTCCTAGCAGGTGGTGCACCCATTCTCTTATTAGCTTCCTAGCAGGTGGTGCACCATTCTTCTTATTAGCTTCCTAGCAGGTGGTGCACCATGCTTCTAATTAGCTCCTAGCAGATGGTGCACCATGCTCTATTAGCTTCCTAAGCAGGTGTGCACCTATGCTTCTTATAAGCTTCCTACAATGGTGCACCATGCTGTCTATTACTTCCTAGCAGATGGTACACCATGCTTCTTTATTAGCTACTAGCAGGTGTGGCACAAAACATCTTCTTTATTAGCTTTCCTAGCATGGTGGTGCACCATGCTTCTTATTAGCTTCCTAGCAGGTGTGCAGCCATGCTTCTTATTAGCGCCTAGCAGTGTGCGACCCATGCTTCTTATTACTTCCTAGCATGTGGTGCACACCATGCTTCTTATTAGCTACCTAGCAGGTGGTACACCATGCTTCTTATTAGCACCTAGCAGGTGGGTTACACTGCTTCTTAATAGCTTCCTAGCAGGTGGTGCACCATGCTTCTTATTATAGCTTCTAACAGATGGTGCACATGCTTCTTATTAGCTTCCTAGCAGGTGTTGCACCATGCTCTATTAGGCTACCAAGCAGGTTGTACACCATGCTTCTTATTAGCTTCCTAGCAGGTGGTGCACCATGCTTCTTATTAGCTACCTAGCAGGTGGTACACCATGCTTCTTATTAGCTTCCTAGCAGGTGGTGCACCATGCTTCTTATTAGCTTCCTAGCAGGTGGTGCACCATGCTTCTTATTAGCTACCTAGCAGGTGGTACACCATGCTTCTTATTAGCTTCCTAGCAGGTGGTGCACCATGCTTCTTATTAGCTTCCTAGCAGGTGGTGCACCATGCTTCTTATTAGCTACCTAGCATGTGGTACAACCTAGCTTCCTGTATGATCTTCCTAGCAGGTGGTGCACCATGCATCATATTACGCTTCTAGCAGGTGGATGCACCATGCTTGTTATTAGCTTCCTTGCAGATGGTGCACCATGCTTCTTATTAGCTTCCTAGCATGTGGTGCACCATGCTTCTTATTAGCTACCTACAGTTGGTACACCATGCTTCCTATTACTACCTAGCAGGTGGACCACCATGACTTCTTATTCAGCTACCTAGCAGTGGTGCACCATGCTTCTATTAGCTTCCTACAGATGGTGCACCAAGCTTCTTATTACTGCTTCCTAGCAGTGTGCACCATGCTTTCTTATAGCAACCTAGGCAGGTTGGTGCACCATGCTTCTTATTTAGCTACCTAGGCAGGTGGTGCAACCATGCCTTCTTATTAACACCTCCCCCCCCCCCGCTTCCTAGCAGGGTGCACCAATCTTCTTATTAGCTTCCTAGCAGGTGGTGCACCATGCTTCTTATTAGCTACCTAGCAGGTGGTGCACCATGCTTCTTATTAGCTACCTAGCAGGTGGTGCACCATGCTTCTTATTAGCTTCCTAGCAGGTGGTGCACCATGCTTCTTATTAGCTTCCTAGCAGATGGTACACCATGCTTCTTATTAGCTATTCCTAGCAGGTGGTACACCATGCTTCTTATTAGCTTCCTAGCAGGTGGTGCACCATGCTTCTTATTAGCTTCCTAGCAGATGGTGCACCATGCTTCTTATTAGCTTCCTAGCAGGTGGTGCACCATGCTTCTTATTAGCTTCCTAGCAGATGGTGCACCATGCTTCTTATTAGCTTCCTAGCAGATGGTGCACCATGCTTCTTATTAGCTACCTAGCAGGTGGTACACCATGCTTCTTATTAGCTACCTAGCAGTGGTGTCTCCAGCTTCATATTAGTTTTACCTAAGCAAGGGGGTGACACCAATGAGTTCTTATTAGCTACCTAGCAGGTGGAACACCATGCGACTTATTAGCTTCCTACAGGTGTGCACCATGCTTCTTATTATTAGCTTCCTACAGATGGTGCACCATGCTTCTTATTAGCATCCTAAGCAGATGGTGCACCCAGCTTCGATTAGCTACCTACAGGTGGTGCACCATGCTTCTTATTAGCTACCTAGCAGATGGTGCACCATTCTTCTTATTAGCTTCCTAGCAGGTGGTGCATCATGCTTCTTATTAGCTTCCTAGCAGATGGTGCACCATGCTTCTTATTAGCTTCCTAGCAGGTGGTGCACCATGCTTCTTATTAGCTTCCTAGCAGGTGGTGCACCATGCTTCTTATTAGCTTCCTAGCAGGTGGTACACCATGCTTCTTATTAGCTTCCTAGCAGTGTGCACACATGCTTCTTATTAGCTTCCTAGCAGGGTGGTGCACCATGAGCTTCTTATTAGCTTCCTAGCGTGTGCACCATGCTTCTTATTTAGCTTACCTATCAGTGGTGCCACCATGCTCTTATTAGGCTTCCTAGCAGTTGTGGCACCATCTTCTTATTAGCTACCTAGCAGGTGGTACAACCATGCTTCTTATTAGTTCCTACAGGTTGGCACACGCTCTCTTATTAGCTTCCTAGCAGGTGGTGCACCATGCTTCTTATTAGCTTCCTAGCAGGTGGTGCACCATGCTTCTTATTAGCTTCCTAGCAGGTGGTGCACCATGCTTCTTATTAGCTTCCTAGCAGATGGTCACCATGCCTTTCTTAATTAGCTTCCACAGGTGTGCAACCATGCTTCTTATTAGCTACCTACAGGTGGTAGCACCATGCTCTTATTAGCTCCTAAGCAGGGGTGCCACCATGCTTCTTATGAGCTACCTAGCAGTGTGCACCATTCTTATTAGCCTTCCTAGCAGGTGGTGCACCAATGTGCTTGCTTATTACTTCCCTAGCAGGTGGTGCACCATGCTTCTTATTAGCTTTCCTAGTACAGGTGGAGCACTCATGCCTTCGATTAGCTTCCTAGCAGTGTGCACCATGCTTCTTATTAGCTTCCTAGCAGGTGGTGCACCATGCTTCTTATTAGCTTCCTAGCAGGTGGTGCACCATGCTTCTTATTAGCTTCCTAGCAGGTGGTGCACCATGCTTCTTATTAGCTTCCTAGCAGGTGGTGCACCATGCTTCTTATTAGCTTCCTAGCAGGTGGTGCACCATGCTTCTTTAAATTAAAGCCCCCCTTTTTCCTAGCAGGTGGTGCAACCATTCCTGTCTTATATTAGCTTCCACAGGTGGTGCACCATCTCTTATTAGCTTCCTAGCAGGTGGTGCACCATGCTTCTTATTAGCTTCCTAGCAGGTGGTGCACCATGCTTCTTATTAGCTTCCTAGCAGGTGGTGCACCATGCTTCTTATTAGCTTCTAGCAGGTGGGCAAACCATGCTTCTTATTAGCTTCCAAGCAGGGGGTGCCCACCATGCTTTTCTTATTAGCTTCCTAGCAGGTGGGTGCAACCGAATGCTTCTTATTAGCATCCAGCAGGTGGTGCACCAGCTTCTTATTAGCTTCCTAGCAGGGTGGTGCACCATCTTCTTATTAGGCTACCAGCAGGTGGTACACCATGCTTCTTATTAGCTTCCTAGCAGGTGGTGCACCATGCTTCTTATTAGCTTCCTAGCAGGTGGTGCACCATGCTTCTTATTAGCTTCCTAGCAGGTGGTGCACCATGCTTCTTTTAGCTTACCTACAATGTGCACCATTAGCTTCTTACTTAGCTTCCTAGGCAGGTGGTGCACAGGCTCTTATTAGCTACCTAGCAGATGGTGCACCATGCTTCTTATTAGCTTCCTAGCAGGTGGTGCACCATGCTTCTTATTAGCACTAGTAAATCACAAGACATTTAGAACATATTAAGAAAACATCTTAGAAAACTAAACAAAATGCTCCTGAGTCACATTTTTTTCCCCAAGTTTATTTCCTTCTAACTAAGAGACAAAGTTTACCACAGCTGAAAAAAAAAGTAATACCATGAATAAATCTTCACCCAGACGACATTTTTAGGTTAGGTAAGGTAAGGTTCGTCAGGAAACCGGACAAGTTGTTTTCCTGACGCGGTCTTAGCAAGAATGATGAGCCTTTGGAGCCTTTTGGACATCTGACAGAGGCCTTCCCGCTGACTACCGGTCCACCCCATAAAAATTATGTCATTTATAACCATAGTTTATTATATTACTGACATTTTAAGAAAGTGTTCTATTTCATATAGCAGCGCTGTATGACCCTTGTGGGCTTAGCGCTTAGTTATAATAATAATAATAATAATAATAATAATACATAATAACTGATTTATATGAAAATAAGGAAGCTGTAGTCTCTGATTTACCTGAGATAAACAACAATACGAAGGTCAGTGTTGGTTGTTTGGTTGTCAGTGGATGTTCATAACTTTCAGTGGTCTTTATGGCGCTTGTTAACGCTCGTCATCACCAGTTATTCTTAGTTTAATAAACAAGGAGAGACAGAGAAGCAGCACAGTTTATACATAGAATCGATTCTGTGTCTCGCTGTGTTAATGGGAACGTGGCTAGAGAAGCTTATTTCACAGAAATATGTCGTGGCTGAAGGTAAGAAAAACTGACCTTTGTTGCTTCCTGGTTGAGGAACCTTCGGTTGTGCAGAGAAACTTGAACACGGATGTTGTGAACTTTTTGGTCTTTTAACTTGATTTTCCTGAAGACTGACCAGTTCATCTTAAAATCTAGTGTTGTCATCCCCAAATTCTAGGAATAATGCTGCTGCAATCTTTTCCTTGTTCAGTATTTTACCCCACTAAGATACTAAAGCTTTTTTTTTTGACGATTTTTCCCCACTAAAAATAAACCATAATTTGGTTTTTACAAATAGACCGAATTCACCATCCAAATGAAGTGCTTCAGGCAAACACTTAGGAAAAATTTTAATTTTATTTTTAAAACTCCTGCAAGGATCTTTTCCTCAGGAGAGGAAGCGAACTTTATAGCCATTAATGTTGCTATTATATTCGTGCAGGGAGAACTAAACCCGCAGGGGGTCATAAATCAGGTTCTAGTACTTGGATTTCATTTTGTTACATCTTTCAAAACATCATCAAGTTTCGAGTACTTGCTGAGATGAATTTCACAATCTGGATGGCATCCTTGATTATTATTATAATCATGGGGCCTGTTGGGGGATGTTGTGGAAGGTATTCAGGTTCAATTCAGGGAACTGGAGCATAGATCCAATTCCCTAGCTCAAGAGCCCCTCACCAGCGTCAAGGAACCTCCCTTGAGGGGTGGCATCCTTGAGAACTGACTGGAGCTCTGGTTGCATTTCTTGGGTTACTAGGTTTTATAGGCACAGGCGGCAGTGAATCACGACAAAGCTGGGATTTACCTCTGCCTCAGCCCAAAATTTCACTCTGCTTCCCGTCATCGCTGCTGGAGCTCCGTTAGTGCAGAGAGCAAGGCAATTCTCCCACCTGGAAGCACGGTTTTTAAAAAGAAATTGTTAGCCAGTTTGAAGATGTTTTCGCTCGTTATCGTGCCGGCTGACCCTGAATGCTTTCTTCTGCCTTTTAGGAAAACCATGAGCTGAGAATCACTTCCAGTATCGACAGATTTATCTGTTTCTTGGGACGACTTTCATACTGTCTGCAGGCTCGTCAGACTTTAGTTCAAAATATCCTAAGAGTTGAAATCAATTCACTTCTTTGGTATTGTAGTTGGAAAGTCGTACCATTTGAAAATTTTTAGCTACTTTCTCTTCACAAACAGCCCTTCTCATTGCGATGGTAGAAAGCTTAACAAGTTCTTCTCCAATATTGTGAGAACCTTTGCATTGTGCTATTTCGCAGGTCACCTCAAGAGAAGCATGTATACCTTTCTCTCGAGAAAAATAAAGCAGGCTTAGAGGGCGTATAAAGTCTCATTACTTTGGCAGGTTTCTCTTTATCACAACGTTGCTGAGCCACTCTTCAGAGAGAAGATTCTGAAACACCGAAATAAAAATTAGTGTTGTGAAATAGCACCAAAGCAAAATTATTTTGAGGTGGGAACGAATACAGAGTGACCAGAACAAAAATTTCCTTAGTATTGATTTTGAAGAATAATAACTTGTTATAATTAGTTTTTAGTTTTTATTTTATCATTTGATAATTTGCACTTGCAATGCCAGGGTTCAAAAACATCGTTAAGTGAAGTAAGAGATCCCGCTGGTCACTCATCTGACCATAAAACTTGCTGGAAAAAAACATTTGGAGATTATAAAAAAAAAAAAAACTCAAAAACCTGGGAATATGTAAGGATTGACAAGCTGTGAACAACTGAATAAGACTTACAGTGGTCCCGAAATTGACAAGTGTATCACTCTACTCCCTCATTCGTCCTTCTGTTTATTCATTGACAGTCCTTTATTACGATTTAATCTGAGTTCATGACATATAATTGTAAGATGAGCGGTGCACAGAAGCTAAGTGTCTTATTACAGCTTTTAAAATACACATTTGCTATCTAGTCTTAGTCTGTCTTGACATTTCTCAACAGTGTTGAAATTTAACCTTTTTAATTTCAGGAAATCTTCGCGACCCAAGAACAGATTTAGGAACCGCTGGCTTACAGAAATAATTATCTTGGAGTTATATTTAGTCTCATATGTTATTGGTCAATTTCAGCAAAAGACAATTACAAGAATTTCGTTACTGAAGCAACAAGGTAAGAGCTGGATTACTATGTTGAAAAGAGGAAGCTTAGCTGTAAGAACATACATAAGTAATAAACATTAATTATGTAAACAAGGGTTTGTTGGTGTCTAAGGTTAGGTCAGGTTCGTCAGGAAACTGGACGCGTGTTTCCTGACGCGGGTCTTAGTTATATGATGACCCTCAACTGAAGTTTTTGATCATCTGACCGAGGCCTTCCGCTGGCTTTCCGGTCCACTCCTTTAAAAATTATGGTTATTATATTTTTTTTTTCGTTATTTAAGCATTAAAATCTATTGACTGCACGAGGGTCAAGGAAATGATATTTAATTTTCAGTTTTCCAAAAATGAAAAGTTCTTTGAAAATTAACAAGAATTAAATTAATAAATATATTTTTATATAGACTTTTACAGATTACGAAATCCAAATATAAAATGGTATAAAGATCATGTGACCAGTGCAAACATAATTTTAAAAGATTTAATAAATCCAGTTTTGGTTTGTTGGTTTAATAAGAATAAAATCTACTACAAGAGGGTATTTAAAGGCTGCGTGTCACAGGTGTACTAATATTTTATTTAGGAATTAAGATAAACTTAGTTTATACATTATGGTGTATAAACCCACCTCCACTTAAATGTACACACCTGTTCTCAGCGCATATATGTCAAGATAGATATACTTTTCAGAATATATACAAAATAATTGTTTTTGAGATACTAACAACAAATATTACAAAAATTATCCAGAGGGATACAGATCTTTACAGTATATGACACTAGAAATAAAATCTGCAAAACCCGGTCTGACACAACATAACAGCTGAGATACATGAAAGATAAAAAAAAAATAGAAAAACAATAATGCTGTAACGTAATTGGTGTTAATATATTGAAATTTGACATCATTATGAAATATAAAAACTAAAATATTATTTGATACAGCTAGAAAAAAATTCTACCACCTATATTTGATTTGAGACTATACATTGCATTGAGTTAGATGTGCCTAGCATGGGCCATTAATTAGTCTTCAGTGTCCCTTCTTTGTTGTTCATATTTAATGTCAGATAATAGTAGGGTGTAGCTCTTCCCGTTGTAACGTTAGTAGGCTTACCATGGTAGTACAGAATGTGTTATAAAGTTAGCAGTTAGTGAGCCAGTCTGCCCAGCAGCTCTCCAAGACTTAATTTTACTGAGATACACAATCGTTAAAAGTTAGAAGTTGACGGCAAATTGTCACGGGAAAACTGAGTTCCAGAAAAAAAATGGCAAGGCAGAAACAGGGCAGTGAACTCAATTAAACACTCGTGCATCACACAGTACACGTGGAGCGAGATTTAACCAGATTTGATCCCATATAAATATAGTTTGTCCATATAGACAATATATGTGAGCAGCTCTCAGTTATTTTACACCATCTCTTATCTACAGTTAACCAAAATACCCAAATTCACCATGTGAAGGGTAGTTACACTTTCAGAAATGCATAATTACAA
>NC_069415.1:929973-942473 GCF_026875155.1 Cherax quadricarinatus
ACGAGAAGCTTTACTGGTAATCTAGACGAGAAGCTATACTGGTAATGTAGACGAGAAGCTATACTGGTAATGTAGACGAGAACTATACTGGTAATGTAGACGAGAAGCTATACTGGTAATGTAGACGAGAAGCTATACTGGTAATGTAGACGAGAAGCTATACTGGTAATCTAGACGAGAAGCTATACTGGTAATGTAGACGAGAAGCTATACTGGTAATGTAGACGAGAAGCTATACTGGTAATGTAGACGAGAAGCATACTGGTAATGTAGACGAGAACCTTTACTGGTAATGTAGACGAGAAGCTATACTGGTAATGTAGCGAGAAGCTATACTGGTAATGTAGACGAGAAGCTATACTGGTAATGTAGACGAGAAGCTTATACTGGTAATGTAGACGAGAAGCTATACTGGTAATGTAGACGAGAAGCTATACTGGTAATGTAGACGAGAAGCTATACTGGTAATGTAGACGAGAAGCTATACTGGTAATGTAGACGAGAAGCTATCTGGTAATGTAGACGAGAAGCTATACTGGTAATGTAGACGAGAAGCTATACTGGTAATGTAGACGAGAAGCTATACTGGTAATGTAGACGAGAAGCTATACTGGTAATGTAGACGAAAGCTATACTGGTAATGTAGACGAGAAGCTATACTGGTAATGTAGACGAGAAGCTATACTGGTAATGTAGACGAGAAGCTATACTGGTAATGTAGACGAGAAGCTATACTGGTAAGTAGACGAGAAGCTATACTGTAATGTAGACGAGAAGCTATACTGGTAATGTAGACGAGAAGCTTTACTGGTAATGTAGACGAGAAGCTATACTGGTAATGTAGACGAGAAGCTATACTGGTAATGTAGACGAGAAGCTATACTGGTAATGTAGACGAGAAGCTATACTGGTAATGTAGACGAGAAGCTTTACTGGTAATGTAGACGAGAAGCTATACTGGTAATTTAGACGAGAAGCTATACTGGTAATGTAGACGAGAAGCTATACTGGTAATGTAGACGAGAAGCTATACTGGTAATGTTGACGAGAAGCTATACTGGTAATGTAGACGAGAAGCTATACTGGTAATGTAGACGACAAGCTATACTGGTAATGTAGACGAGAAGCTATACTGGTAATGTTGACGAGAAGCTATACTGGTAATGTAGACGAGAAGCTATACTGGTAATGTAGACGACAGGATAAGCCCGTTAATCTAAGCCTAGTAGTCTAAGTAATAATTCCTATCTCATGTAACTCCGGACGACACCACTATATATAAAACAACAAAATTATTAATTATTATTAATTTTACATTAACAGCAATGAAAAAAATATATTTGAAAGCATAAGAGAAAATTTTAGAAAGTACTTCAGGTAAAACTTTCGAATAAGGCAAGCGAAAATTTTTGTATGCAAAAAATTCGCAAAAATCATTCTGAACCTAAAGAAAAATTTATTTCATTATTATTATTAAATTATTGTAAACTTATCTAAAATATATTTAGTTGGATTAGGTTAAATTAAATTGCGCTTGTCCTAATAAGGTTAGGTAAGCTTTCTAAGGTACCTTTGGTACGAAATTATTAATTTTTACATTAACAGAATGAAAAAAAAATGTCTTTAAACGCATAAGAAAATTTTTTAGAAAGGGCCTAATTTTAAATGAGTTCTTGCTAATTGACCAGTTTTACCTATTCGGCACGATATATATATATAATATATATATATATATATATATATATATATATATATAATATATATATATATATATATATATATATATATATATTATATATATATACATATATATATATATTATTTAATAGTTATATTATGGACTAAAGTAGCCTTGACTTGTGTTGTCAGGTTGCATGCAACCTTAATAACTCTCAAGTATTTGGTCGATATTTAACAGCAACACACAATACATAACCGGTTCTGATATATACATAAAGAATTTCCTTACTACACAATGTAAAAAGTAAAGAACAACATAACATAGTATATCTCCAGTTATATACTTGATTATTTCACCTAGATTATATTACATTCAAACTGTATGTTCCTCACTGTATGTTCCTCACTGTATGTTCCTCACTGTATGTTCCTCACTGTATGTTCCTCACTGTATGTTCCTCACTGTATGTTCCTCACTGTATGTTCCTCACTGTATGTTCCTCACTGTATGTTCCTCACTGTATGTTCCTCACTGTATGTTCCTCACTGTATGTTCCTCACTGTATGTTCCTCACTGTATGTTCCTCACTGTATGTTCCTCACTGTATGTTCCTCACTGTATGTTCCTCACTGTATGTTCCTCACTGTATGTTCCACTGTATTTTCCCCAAAATGTATTTTCCCTAGTTGTTCCACTGTTGCCTCACTGTATTTTCCTCCGTATGTTCCCAAAACTGTAGGTTCCCCTGTTTTTTCCCTACTGTATTTTCCCCAACTGTATGTTCCACTGATGTTCCTCCGTATGTAACCACTGTTTGTTCCCTGTATGTTCCTCCTTATGTTCCTCCTGTATGTTCCTCCTGTAGTTCCTCACTGAATGTTCCTCACTGTTTTTCCCATGTAGTTCCACTGTATGTTCCTATGTATGTTCCACACTCTGTATGTTCCCACTGTATGTTCCCCCTGTATGTTCTCATGTATGTTCCCCACTGTATGTTCCTATTTATGTTCCTCACTGTATGTTCCCCACTGTATGTTCCCCACGTATTTTCCTCACTGTATTTCCAACTGTATGTTCCCTGTTTTCCCATTTTATTTCCCACTGTATTTTCCCCTCACTGTTTTTTCCCTCACTGTATGTTCCCACTGATTTTCCTCCCTGTTGTTCCCACTGTATGCCCCCTTAACCTGTTTGTTCCACTGTATGTTCCCACTGTATTTTCCCCCAACTGTATGTTCCCCACTGTATGTTCCTCATGTAGTTCCCATTTTTTCCCTCACTGTATTTCCTAGTATGTTCCTACTGTATGTCCCACTTATGTTCCACTGTATTTTCCCCCTTTTACCCACTGTATTTTCCCTCACTGTTGTTCCTTCACTGTATGTTCCTCATGTATGTTCCACACTGTATGTTCCCCACTTTTGTTCCTCACTGTATTTTCCCCAATGTATGTTCCCAACGTTGTTCTCATGTATTTTCCTCACTGTAGTTCACACTGTATGTTCCCACTGTATTTTCCCCTATGTATGTTCCTCCTGTATGTTCTCACGTATGTTCCCATGATGTTCCTACTGTATTTTTCCTCCTGTATGTTCCCATGTATGTTCCCACTGTTTTTCCCTATGTATTTTTCCTCACGTATGTTCCCCACTGTAGTTCCCCTGATGTTCCCCGTTTGTTCCTCATGTATGTTCTAACTTTTTTCCCATGTATGTTCCAAATGTTTTTCCCTCACTGTATGTTCCCACTGTTTGTTCCACTTTTATTTTCCCTCCTGTATTTTCCTCACTGTTTGTTTCACTGTAGTTCCTCACTTTGTTCCTCACTGTATTTTCTCACTGTTGTTCCTACGTATGTTCCTCATGTTGTTCCTCATGATGTTCCATGTTTGTTCCTCACGTATGTTCCCACGTTTGTTTACTGTATGTTCCCATTTTAGTTCCTCACTGTATGTTCCTCATGTATGTTCCCCACTGTTGTTCCTCATGTATGTTCCCAATGTATGCTTCACTGTATGTTTATTTGTATTTTCCTCACTTGTATGTCCTATTTGATTATGTTCCCACTGTATGTTCCCACTGTATGTTCCCACTGTATGTTCCTCACTGTTGTTTCCCCAACTGTATGTTCCTACTGTATTTTCCCACTTATTTTCCTAACTTTTGTTCCTCATTTTGTTAAAGGTTCTCACTGTTGTTCCAACTGTTGTTCCTCACTGTAGTTCCCATGTATGTTCTCATGTATTTTCCTCACTGTATGTTCCTCACTTTTTTCCCTCACTGTTCCCCCTCACTGATTTTTCCTCACTGTTGTTCCTCACTGTAGGTTCTCATGAAGTTCCTCACTGTATGTTCCTCTGTATTTCCTTCACAGTAGTTTCCTGTATTTTCCCTCACTATGTTCCTCCTGTATGTTCTCACTGATGTTCCACCGTATGTTCCTCACTGTATGTTCCACTTATGTTCCATGTATGTTCCTCACTGTTGTTCCTACTGTATGTTCCTCATTTATGTTCCTCCTGTAGTTCCTCACGTTGTTCACACTGTATGTTCCTCATGTATGTTCCACTGTATGTTCTCACTGTATGTTCCCTATGTTTGTTCCTCCTGATGTTCCTCACTGTAGGTTCTCATTTTTTCCCTCATGTTTTTTCCCTCACTGTATTTTCCCTTTTTCCCCTGTATGTCCATTTTATTTCCCACTTTTTGTTCCCACTGTTTTTCCCCTCACTGTTGTTCCTACTGTAGTTTCATGTAGTTTCCTTGTTGTTCCTCAGGTATTTTTCCTCATGTATGTTCTTCACTGTATTTTTCCTCATTATTCCCAATGTATGTTCCCCTGTATGTTCCCATTATTTTTTCCCACTGTATTTTCCCTCATGTATTTTCCTCATGTTGTTCTACTGTATGCCTAAGTTGTTCCCACTTTTTGGTTCCCCACTGTATGTTCTCCTGTATGTTCCCACTGTAGGTTCCACGATTTTCCCTACTGTATGTTTTCACTGTTGTTCCTCACTGTATGTTCTCACTTTTTTATGTTTTTTCCTCACTGTATGTTCCTCACTGTATGTTCCTCCTTATGTTCACACTGTATGTTCCTCACTGTTGTCCCACTTATGTTCCCCGTATGTTCCTCCTTTTATGTTCCCTGTATGTTCCACGTGTTCCCACTGATGTTCTTCTTTGTATGTTCCTCATTGTATGTTCTCCTGTATGTTCTCACTGTATGTTCCCATTTTTATGTCCACGTATGTTCCATGTAGTTCAACTGTTGTTCCCTCCTGTATGTTCCTCACTGTTGTTCCCACTGTTGTTCCTCCTGTATTTCCCTCATTTGCCCAGGGGTTTCCTCACATTTTCCCCTTTGTTCCTCATGTATGTTCCTTTTATTTTTCCCCATGCCCCCCCTTTTTTCCCCTCACTGTATGTTCCCCCCCCTCACTGTTTTCCCTACTGTTTTTTCCCTCACTTATTTTTGGTTTTTTCACTGATGTTCCTAAAGTTGTTCCTATGTAGGTTCCTCACTGTTGTTCCACTGTATGCTTCCACCCCCCCGTATTTTCCCTACTGTTTTTTTTGTTGTTCCTCACTGTATGTTCCTATTTTGTTACCCTGTATGCTCACACTTTGCTTCACACTGTTGCTTCACTGTATTTTCCTCAGTATTTTCCCTCCTGTATGCTTAAAAACTGTTTTTCCTCCTGTAGTTCCTAAATTTTTGTATGTTCCCACTGTATTTTTCCTCACTGTTGTTCTCACTGTATGTTCCTCACTGTATGTTCTACTGTTGTTTTCCTTTTTCCCACTGATGTTCCTCACTGTTTTCCTCACTGTTGTTCCCACTGTATGTTCCTCCTGTATGTTCACACTGTATGTTCCTCACTGTATGTTTTTCACTGTATGTTCCTCACTGATGTTACACTGTATGTTCACATGTAGTTCCACTGTAGTTCACCTGTATGTTCCTCTTGTTGTTCCCTCAGTATGTTTTCCACTGTATGCCTTTTTTTCCATGTATGCTTCACACTGTTGTTCCCACCTGTAGGTTCCTCACTGTTTTTTCCCTCACTGTTGTTCTATGTATGTTCCTCACTGTATGTTTCACTGTATTTCCCTCACTGTATGTTCCACACTTTATGTTCCTCACGTATTTTCCCCTTTTTTCCCACTGTATTTTCCTCACTGTATTTTCCTCACTGAAGTTCCCATGTATGTTCCTCATGTTTTTCCTCACTGTATGTTCCACATGTATGCCTCTCTGTATGTTCCTCCTGTATCCCTCAAATGTATGTTCCCTTCACTGTATGCTTCACGTAGTTCCACTTTTGTTCTCACTGTATGTTCCTCACTGTATGCTTCACTGTATGTTCCCAACTGTATGTTCCTCATGTAGTTCCACCTGTATGTTCCTCACTGTTGTTCCACTGTATGTTCCCATGTTGTTCCACTGTATGTTCCTCCGTTTTTTCCTCACGTATGCCCTCACTTTGTTCCACAGTTGTTCCCCGTATTTTCCCTATGTATGCTTCACACTGTTGTTCCCACGTATTTTCCTCACTGTTGTTCAATGTTTTGTTCCTTCCTGTAGTTCCACTGTTGTTCCCTGTTGTTCACACTTATGTTCCTCACTGTATGTTCAACTGTTTTTTTATTTCCCACTGTAGCTTACATGATGTTCCACTGTTGTTCGCTGTATGTTCCCACTGTATGTTCCCACCTGTTTTTTATCCAATGTATGTTTCACGTATGCTTCACACTGTATGTTTTTTCACTGTATGTTCCTCACTGTATGTTTTCCACTGAATGTTCCTCACGATGTTTAAAGTTGTTCCCCACTGTAGCTCACACTCTATTTTCCTCCTGTATTTTTCCACTGTATGTTCCAAGTTTGTTACACTGTTGTTTCCACTTTTTTATGTTTTTAATGTATGTTACATGTATGTTCCTACTGTTGTTCAACTGTAGTTTCCCCACTGTATGTTTCACACTGTATGTTTCCCACTGTATTTTCCCTCATGTAGTTCCTCACTGTAGTTCACACTGTATGTTCCCACGTTTGTTCCCACTGTATGTTTCCCACTGTATTTTCCTCATTATGCTTCACCTTATGTTCCCACTGTTGTTCAACTTTGTTCCACTTTTATTTTTCACACGTATTTTCCCTCACTTTTTGTTACACGTATGCTTACACTGTTCTTCCACGTATGTTCCACTGTATGTTCCTACTGTATGCTTCACTGTATTTCCTCACTGTATGTTCACATTTTTTAGGGTTCACGTATGTTAATGTATTTCCTCACTGTATGTTTCACCTGTTGTTCCCCAACTGTAGTTCCTCATGTTTTGTTCCACTGTATGTTCACCTGTATTTTCCCCTTTTTTTCCCACTGTATGTTTCACACTGTATGTTCCACTGTATGTTCCCATGTTGTTCCCACTGTTGCTTCACACTGTATGTTCCTCACTGTTGTTCCCATGTAGCTTACACTGTATTTCCCTCACTGTATGTTCCTCACTGTTGTTCTCGGTAGTTCACCTGTAGTTCCTCACTGTTGTTCCTCACGTTTGTTTCCCACTGTATGTTTCTTTTCCACCGTATGTTCCTCACTTTTTGCCCTTTTTTCCCCTTTAGCTTCACCTGTTGTTCCTCACTGTAGTTCCTCACTTTGCTTCACACTTTTGTTCAACTGTATGTTCCTATGTATGTTCCTCACTGTTGTTCACACTTTTTTTATGGTTCCCACTGTTTTTTCCTCCTGTATGTTCCTCACTGATTTTTCCTATGTATGTTCTCACGTTGTTCCCCTGTTGTTCCACTTATGTTCCTCATTTTATGTTCCAAAGTATGTTCCCACACTGTATGTTCTCTGTATGTTCCTAACTGTTGTTCCCGGGGTTTTTAATGTTTTCCATGTTGTTCTCACTGTATTTTCCCTCCTTTTGTTCCTCACTGTATTTCCTACTGTTTTTTCCCCACTGTTGTTCCTCTTTTTATGTTCCCACGTATGTTCCTCCTGTATGTTCCCCCCTGTTGTTCCATTATTTTCCCCACTGTTGTTCCTCACTGTTGTTCCTATGTATGTTCCCCTGTTGTTCCCACTGTTGTTCCTCATGTATGTTTTTCACTGTTGCCCTCACGTTGTTCCACACTGTTGTTCCTCCTGTATTTTCCCTCATGTATTTTCCCCAATGTTTTCCCCATTTTTTCTCACTGTATGTTCCCCCTGTTGTTCCTCACTGTATTTCCCTTCCTTATGTTCCCCTGTATGTTTTTCACTGTATGGTTCCTCCCTGTATTTTCCCACACTGTATGTTCCACTGTATGTTCCCACTGTATTTTCCCTAATGTTGTTCCTCACGATGTTCCCCCTGTATGTTCCCACTGTATGTTCCTCACTGAGTTCCCACTGTATTTTCCCTCCGTAGGTTCCTCACTGTATTTTCCCCCTTTTTCCCAACTGTATGTTCCCACTGTTTTTCCCCTTCACTGTATGTTCCCCCACTGTTGTTTCACACTGTATTTCCACGTTGTTCTCACTGTATGTTCCTCACTTTGTCCACGTATGTTCCCTATGTATTTTCCCTCACTGTAGTTCCTCACTGTTTGCTTCCACTGTAGCTTAACTGTATGTTTCACACTGTATGTTCCCCTGTATTTTCCCTCATTATGTTCCCATGAGTTCCCCAACTGTTGTTCCTCACTGTATGTTCCTAAAGTTGTTCCCACTGTATGTTCCACTGTTGTTCCACTGTATGTTCCTACGTAGTTCCTAACTGTATGTTCCTCACTGTATTTTCTCACTGTATGTTCCTCACGTTGTTCTAAATGTATGTTCCTACTGTATGTTCCCAACGTATTTTTATTTTCCCTCACTGTAGTTCCCCACTGTTTTTCCCCGGTATGTTCCCTCACTGTTGTTCCTCACGTATGTTCCTCATGTATTTCCCACTGTAGTTCTCACTGTATGTTCCTCAGGGGTTTGTTCCCACTGTATGTTCCCCTGTTGTTCCTCACTGTTGTTCCCACGTATGTTCCTCCGTATGTTCCTCACTTTTTTTCCTACGTTGTTCCAACTGTATGTTCCTCATGTATGTTCCTCACTGTATTTTCCCCCCGTATGTTCCCACTGTATGTTCTCATGTTTTTTTTCCCCCACTGTTGTTCCTATTTGTATGTTCCTCACTGTATGTTCCCACTGTATGCCCTCACTGTTTGTTCCCACTGTATGTTCCCCTGTATGTTCCACTGTATGTTCCTATGTATGTTCCCATTTTTATTTTCCCCACCTGTATTTTCCCTACTGTATGTTCCCCCTTTATGTTCCCCAAACCCACTGTTGTTCCTCACTGTATGTTCCTCACTGTATTTTTTCCCAGGGTAGTTCCTCATGTATTTTCCCAAATGTATGTTCCCACGTTGTTCCTACTGTATTTTTCTCACTTTTTTTTCTCACTGTTTTTCCCTCATGTTTTTTCCACTGTATTTTCCCTACAATGTTATTTTCCCACTTTTTATTTCCCCTCATGATGTTCCATTTTTTCCCAATGTTTTTTCCCTAAATGTATTTTCCCACTGTATTTCCTCACTGTATTTTCCTCACTGGTTTTTTTTCCCACGAAATGTTCCTCACTGTTTTCATTTATTTTCTCATTTTCCCCCATGTTTTCCTCACTGTTGTTCCTCACGTTGTTCCCCCTGTATGTCCCTCACTGTATTTTCCCTACGTATTTCCTCACTGTATGTTCCTCACTGTATGTTCCTATGTATGTTCCCTCACTGTTGTCCCACTGTATGTGCCTCCTGTATGTTCCTCATGTATGTTCCCTCACGTATTTCCTCACTGTATGTTCCTCACTGTATGTTCCTCACTGTATGTGCTCATGGTTCCCACTGTATTTTCCTCCGTATTTTCCCCTCACTTTTGTCCTCACTGTATGCCCTCATGTATGTTCCTCACTGTATTTTCCCTCACTGTTGTTCCTCCTGTATGTTTTCACTGTATGTTCCTCACTGATGTTCCTCACTGTATGTTCCCCTGTTGTTTTTCACTTATGTTCCTATTTGTTCCTCACTGTATGTTCCTCCTGTTGTTCCACCTGTTTTCTCACTGGATGTTCCTCACTGTTTTTCCTCACGTTGCCCACACGTATTTCCCCCCTGTATGTCGTCACTGTAGTTCCCCACTGTATGTTCCTCACTGTTTTTCCTCACTGTATGTTCCTCACTGTTTTTCCACACTGTATGTTCCTCCTGTATGTTCCTACTGTTGTTCCTCACGTTGTTCCCTTTTTCTGTAGGTTCTCACTGTATGTTCCTCACTGTAGTTCCTCCTGTATGTTCCCACGTATGTTCCTCACTGATGTTCCACACTGTATTTTCCCCTCACTGTTGTTCCCACTGTATGTTCCTCACGTATGTTCTCATGTATGTTCCAACTGTTGTTCCCACTGTTTGTTCCCCATGTTTTTTCCCTCACTGTATGTTCCTCACTGTATGTTCTCATTTGTTCCTCATGTATTTCCCACTGATGTTCCTCACTTTTGTTCCTCACGTATGTTCCTCACTGCATTTCCTCACTGTTTTTCCCTCACTGTATTTTCCCCTCATGTATGTTCCTACTGAGGGCCTCACGTTTTTCCCTACTGTATTTTCCCTACTGCATGTTCCACACTGTATGTTCCTCATGTTGTTCCTCACTGTATGTTCTCACTGTATGTTCCTCCCTGCATTTTCCCTCTTTATGTTCCTCACTGCTGTTCCTCACTGTATGTTCCTCCTTATTTTCCCACTGTATGGTTTCCCTCAGCATGTTTCCTCACTGTATTTTCCCTCATGCATTTTCCCTCATGTATGTTCCTCACTGTATTTTCCCTCCTGTTTTCCCACGTATGTTCCAATGTATGTTCCTCATGATGTTCCTCACTGTATTTTCCCCTCACTGTATGTTCTACTTTGTTCCCCCTTTTGGGTTCCCACTGTATGTTCTCCTGCATTTTCCACATTTTATTTTCCTACTGTATTTTCCTCACTGTATTTTCCCAAAACTGTATTTTCCCCACACTGTAGTTCCCCACACTGTATTTTCCCACTGATGTTCCCAAACTGTTGTTCCTCATGTATGTTCCTCATGTATTTTCCACTGTTGTTCCAACTGTAGTTCCCACTGTATGTTCCACACTGTATGTTCCCACGTATGTTCCTCAGTATGTTCCACTGTATGTTCCTCACTGTTTTTCCACACTGTATGTTCCACACTGTATTTCCTCCGTATTTTTCCCCCACTGTATGTTCCACACTGTTGTTCCCCACTGTATTTTCCCCACATGTTTTTCCAACGATTTTCCCTCACTGTTTTTCCCACAGATGTTCCCACTGTTTGTTCCACATGTATGTTCCACACGTTGTTCCCATGTATGTTCCACACTGTATGTTCCACACTGTATTTTCCCCCAACTGTATGTTCCACATGTATGTTCCAATGTATGTTCCTATGTATGTTTCCTCACTGTATGTTCCCCAACTGTATTTCCCACTGTATTTTCCCTCACTGTATTTTCCCACATGTATGTTCCTCCTGTATGTTCCTACTGTTTTTCCACACGTTTTTCCCACTGTATGTTCCACACTGTATTTCCACATGTATGTTCCTCACTGTATGTTCCAATGTTTTTCCCACACTGTATGTTCCACACTGATTTTTCCCTGTATTTTTCCACATGTATGTTCCACACTGTATGTTCCTCCTGTATGTTCCACCTGTATTTTCCCAAAATGTATGTTCCTCACTGTATTTTCCCACACTGTATGTTCCCACGTATGTTCCAACTGTATGTTCCACACGTATTTCCCCACTGTATTTTTTACACTGTATGTTCCACACTGTATTTTTCCCACAGTATTTTCCCTCACTGATTTCCTCACTGTATGTTCCCCTGTTGTTCCTCACTGTTTTTTCCCAACCCTGATTTTCCCTCACGTATTTTCCTAACTGTTTTTCCCTCACTGTATGTTCCTCACTTATGTTCTCACTGTTGTTCCACACTGTTTGTTCCCAAAATGTATGTTCCCCCCTGTATGTTCCCCTGTATTTTCCCTCACTGTTGTTCCCAAAATGTTTTTTTCCACACTGTATGTTCCAATGTATGTTCCACAATGTATGTTCCACCGTATGTTCCCCTGTATGTTCCACACTGTTTTGTTCCTACTGTATGTTACACTGTTGTTCCCACTGAGTTCCAATGTATGTTCCACACTGTTTTTCCCCAACTGTATGTTCACATGTATGTCCACACTGTTGTTCCCCCTGATGTTCCACACTGAATTTTCCCCTGTATTTTCCTCATGTATTTTCACACTGTTGTTCCACGTATGTTCCCACGTATGTTCCAATGTATTTTCCCCACACTGTATGTTCCACATGTTGTTCACACTGTATGTTCCCACTGATGTTCCACATGTTGTTCCACAGTATGTTCCCACACTGTTGTTCCACACTGTATGTTCCACACTGTTGTTCCAAAAATGTATGTTCCCCCCTGTATGTTCCCACGTAGTTACCTGTTGTTCCACACTGTATTTTCCACACTGTTTTTCCAATGTATGTTCCACACTGTATGTTCCAACTGTATGTTCCCCCGTTGTTCCACCTGTATTTTCCCTCCTGTTGTTCCACACTGTATGTTCCAACTGTAGTTCCCCACTGTATTTTCCCAAACCCTGTTGTTCCCACGTATGTTCCTCAGTATGTTCCACACTGTATGTTCCACATGATGTTCCTATGTATGTTCCACACTGTATGTTCCAACTGTATGTTCCACAT
>NC_069415.1:947473-1087473 GCF_026875155.1 Cherax quadricarinatus
CGTCTACCCGTCCTCATCCCAACATGGCATTCTTCAGGTCACCATGCGTCACTCACACCTCACTCTCCGCCTATATATAATGTCTTTATACCTCTGTATGTTAGAAGTGATCAAGGTCCCAGGACCGAAACGTTTTCTAATAAATTATGTCATAGTGTTTGCTTACGTGTCTTTCTAAACCATTGAGTGTTTTCTTCTCTGGCGATAAGTCTTGCGTTTCTGTAGTTGATTAAATGGTTGTGTGATTTTCGGTGTTGAACACAGGCATTTCTTAAATCGTCCGATCTGTCTGCGTACTGGTGTTCTGAAATACGTGTTTGGAGGTCTCTGGATGTTTCGCCCACATATAATTTACTGCAGTCATTACAAGGGATTATTTATACCCCTGCAGAGGAAAAGATGATGGAAACGTGTTTGGCAATGGAGTTGGTGGGGAGGACTGCGTATATCTCGTCTCAGCTGTGTCTTCTCTTTAACACACCCAGAGAAGACACTGCCGAGAGGAGATACATAGTCCTCCCCACCTGGTCTGGAAAGTAACGCAGTTCACTGTCTTTAAGAATTTGACTGTGTTTAAGGAGCTTATCCAGACTACTTCTACCAACTATTATTGGATCTTAATTGTTGAAATCGAGGTAAATAACAGTTTCCATTACATAAGACATGTACAGTAACACCACCATCAGCCTCTAATGGCTGTTCTTCAATATGTTCACTCATGTTGTTGTCAATATTGTTCACTTCACATTACATTCACACTCGCCACAAATACTGAAAAAGAAAAATCATGTAAATTATTTATTGAACTGTTTCGCATACCAGATAATTCCTGCTTGTTTTGTTTAGCATTTCAGTGACACATTAAGAAACCGCTTTGGATATCAACGTGTTTAAGACTATTATCAACTGGGTTGGAAATAAATAGTATAAAATACCGACACAATTGAAATATAAACACATAAGCAGTATAATGTGATCCTTTATTGACAACGTTTCGCCCATACAGTGGGCTTTATCAAGTCAATACTCACCTGGGTGAGTATTTATAGGATGGAGTCAGGTGGAGAATGCTGGGTAGGTTGGATCTGAACCTGCACATGACAATCTTCTGAGTAGGGTTATAGAGGTTAGGACCTTGGGTAGCTTTAAAAAGAGATTGGACAAGTATATGAGTAGATCTTCTGCAGCTTTCCTTCATTCTTATATTCTTATGTGGGATAACGATGAAGTTTCTTGGCAAGTGGTTCAGCAATGTTATAGAGGCCGTTGTTCTGGTTGAAGTTGTTGGATATACAGATAAGCGATGATTCCAGGATTCTTCGGTATTGAGTGTTGTCTTCTCTGGCGATAAGTCTTGCGTTTCTGTAGTTGATTAAATGGCATTCTCCACCTGACTCCATCCTATAAATACTCACCCTGGTAGATCTGTTTCTGACTTGATAAAGCCCACTATGTGGGTGAAACGCTGTCAATAAAGGATCACATTATACTGCTTATGTTACCTGGAGGTTACCTGGAGGTTATTCCGGGGATCAACGCCCCCGCGGCCCGGTCCACGACCAGGCCCCCCGATGGATCAGGGCCTGATCAACTAGGCTGTTACTGCTGGCCGCACGCAGTCCGACGTACGAGCCACAGCCCGGCTGATCCGGCACCGACTTTAGGTATCTGTCCAGCTCTCTCTTGAAGGCAGCCAGGGGTTTATTGGCAATTCCCCTAATGCTTGATGGGAGGCTGTTGAACAGTTTTGGGCCCCGGACACTTATGGTGTTTTCTCTTAGTGTTACCAATGGCGCCCCTACTTTTTATTGGCGGCATTTTGCATCGCCTGCCCAGTCTTTTACTTTCGTAGGGAGTGATTTCTGTGTGCAGATTTGGGACCATTCCTTCCAAGATTTTCCAGTGTAGATTATGATATATTCTCTCCCTCCTGCGTTCCAACGAGTACAAGTCAAGTGCTTCCAAGCGTTCCAGTAGTTAAGGTGCTTGACAGAACTTATACGTGCAGTAAAGGATCTCTGTACACTCTCTAGATCTGCGATTTCACCTGCTTTGTATGGAGATGTTAATGTACAGCAGTATTCCAGCCTAGAGAGAACAAGTGATTTGAAAAGGATCATCATGGCTTGGCATCTCTCGTTTTGAAAGTTCTCATTATCCATCCTATCATTTTCTTTGCACGTGCGATCGTGGCACTGTTGTGATCCTTGAAAGTGAGATCCTCAGACATTACTACTCCCAGGTCCCTTACATTATTTTTCCGCTCTATTGTATGGCCGGAGTCAGTAGTATACTCTGTTCTAGTTATTATCTCCTCCAGTTTTCCATAACGGAGTAGTTGGAATTTGTCCTCATTGAACATCATATTGTTTACCGTTTTCCCACTGGAAAACTTTGTTTATATCTTCTTGGAGGTTACCGCGTCCTCAGCAGATGACAGCCTCATGCAGATCCTAGTATCATCCGCAAAGGATGATACGGTGCTGTGGTGTATATCTCTGTTTATGTCTGATATGAGGGATAAGGAATAAGATGGGGGCGAGTACTGTGCCTTGTGGAACAGAGCTCTTCACTATGGCAGCTCCGATTTAACTCTGTTGACCACTACTCTTTGTGTTCGATTTGTTAGGAAGTTGAAGATCCATCTCCCCACTTTCCCAGTTATTCCTTTAGACGTATTTTATGGGCTATTACGCCATGATCGCATTTGTCAAATGCTTTTGCAAAGTCTGTGTATATTACATCTGCATTCTGATTTTCTTCCAGTGCATCCAAGGCCATGTCATAGTGATCCAGTAGTTGTGAGAGGCAGGAGCGACCTGCCCTGAACCCATGTTGCCCTGGATTGTGCAGATTTTGGGAATCCAGGTGATTTGCAATCCTGCTTCTTAGCACTCTTTCAAAGATTTTTATGATGTGTTTATATTTCCATCAACTGGGTTCTTCGCCGCCAATTCCCGTGACTTAAAATGAGACAACAAAAGCCATGAAAGGTCCATACTAGAAATACTTGTAAAAAAATAATTCCCAAAAAAAGGAATTAATGGTGATTTTAAATATGTAATTTACGACATATTTCTCCACCACATGACAACAAAATTATTTCTATGGAAATTTTTTTTCCGGGATCGACCTAAATTTTACTCCAACCGGAGTAAATGGACGTACTAATGTTTCAAATTAGTGATGAGTTACAGCTCATGTAGGGCATGAATATGTTACGGTATGTGACTCGTTGAATCCAATTACGGCTTAAAAGACGTACATAGGGGTCATCTGGCGCAGACATGGCTTATTGCACCTAAATATGGCTTAGGCAACACAAGTAGCCTCGTAAAGCTGCCGCATTTAGAGGTGAATGAGCAATTTTCTCATCCCAGTGTTTTGTGGGAGACTGATGATCAGTGATGTTTTGCGGTGATCTCTACAGTGATACTGTGATGGTGCAGCAGTGATGGTGCTACTGTGATGGTGCTACAGTGATGGTGCTACTGTGATGGTGCTACAGTGATGGTGCTACTGTTATGGTACTGCGATGGTGCTACTGTGATGGTGCTACAGTGATGGAGCTATTGTGATGGTGCTACAGTGATAGTGCTACTGTGATGGTGCTACAGTGATGGCGCTACAGTGATGGTGATACTGTGATGGTGCTGCTGTGATGGTGCTACAGTGATGACGATACTGTGATGGTGATACTGTGATGGTGCTACAGTGATGGTGATATTGTGATGGTCCTACTGTGATGGTCCTACTGTGATGGTGATACAGTGATGGTGATACAGTGATGGTGCTACAGCGATGGTGCTTCTGTGATGGTGATACTGTGATGGTGATACTGCGATGGTGATACTATGATGGTGCTACAGTGATGGTGATACTGTGATGGTGATACTGTGATGGTGCTACGGTGATGCTGTGATGGTGATACAGTGATAGTGCTACTGTGACGGTGATACAGTGATGGTGCTACAGTGATGGTGCTACAGTGATGGTGATACTGTGATGGTGCTACTGTTATGGTACTATGATGGTGCTACTGTGATGGTGCTACAGTGATGGTGATACTGTGATAGTGCTGCAGTGATGGTGCTGTTATGGTACTATGATGGTGCCACTGTGATGGTGATACTGTGATAATGCTACAGTAACGGTGATATTGTAATAGTGGTACAGTGATGGTGATACTGTGATGGTACTACTGTGATGGTGCTACAGTGATGGTGCTACAGTGATGTTGATACTGTGATGGTGCTACTGTGGTGATACTGTGATGATGCTACAGTGATGGTGCTACTGTGATGGTGCTACAGTGATGGTGATACTGTGATGGTGCTACAGTAATGGTGATACTGTGATGGTGTTACTGTGATGGTGATATGGCCATGGTGCTACAGTGATGGTGCTACAGTGATGGTGATACTGTGATGGTACTACTGCGATGGTGCTACAGCGATGGTGCTAAAGTGATGGTGATGGTAATACTGTGATGGTCAGATACTGCAACATCATTGGATCTTGGTACAAAGACTTCTTCAACGCTTGTCCAACCTTTGGACGACGACCTACTTACACTAGTGGCAGGTCCCACTGTGATCCCGCCTCCTTCTGCTTCGACTCGCCTGACTGCAGTATATAAGCCACCTCTCTGGCCCTGTGCTGTACTTCCTACAAGAGTGATGGACTGAACACATCGATTCCAGGCTGAGGGACTGATTGCCTTAAACTCCTCATCTCCTTACACATTTCTACTTCGTATTGGACTGATGAAGCCACTGTGTGGCGAAACATTTCTTCAATAAAGATTCCCATATGTTGCATAAGTGTCTCAGTTCTTCAACTTTTCGGTTTTCAAAACCATTCATCACGTCTACAATCCTGTCTAACACTGCAACTTCTTGGGGTCTTATTACTTGGGAATTCTTCTCTTGCCTAACCCTTGGGCACGACCTACTTCCACACTGGGCAAATGTGATACCACCTATGACTGCTGCAGCCCACCGTCTGCCTACAGTATATAAGCCACTTCTTCCCACATATGCTGTATTTTTTTCAAGATTGATGGACTAATTACATCGACTCAAGGCTGAGGGACTGATTACCTCAAACTCCTCCTGTTCTTCACGATTCTCCTTTGTATAGACTGATGAAGCCACTGTGTGGCGAAACGTTTCCTCATTAAAAATACCCAAGTGTTGCACATGTGTCTAATTCTTGAAATGAGAATAACACTGAGAAGGATGAGTGAATATAATGTAGATAAATGACATGTAAAATAAATGGAATAAACTGAAATAAGGCTTCATGAAGAATGTCAACAGTGTGAGAAAATACATAAAGTATCAGATGCAGTGGGAGATCGAGAAGCTATTATTAACAAAATAGGTAAAATCTGCGATTTTGGCTTAAATAGCAACGCTCTTCTTGCCGAATAAGGCAAGCTAAAATTTGTGTATGCATTAATTTCGCAAAAATCATTCTGAACCTAACGAAAAAATATTTTTCATTGTGTATGTTTATTATTAAATTATTGTAAATTAATCAAAAATATATTTAGTTGGATTAGGCTAAATTAAATTGCACTTGTTATAATAAGGTTAGGTAAGTTTCTAAGATTCTTTTGGTACATAATTATTAATTGTTACATTAACCTAAATGAAAAAAGTCTTTAAACGTATAAGAGAAAATTTTAGAAACAATTTATTTTTGAGTTCTTGCTAATTGATCAATTTTACCTATTGGACACGACATATTATATATATATATATATTATATATATATATATTATATATATATATATATATATATATATATTTTTATATTATATATATATATATATATATATATATATATCTATATATATATATATATATATATATTTACCAAACTGCGGCAGCCCAGCACTTGACCCTACGAACCTTGTACCGCCTACAGAGACAACACAATGTACGCATCACCTTACTCTGGGCTAATGATCCTACAAGAATCCCGCATGCAGCTCAGCTACATGTTTTTCTCGTGATCCGAGGACACTCGGATTATATTGTACAAACATGATCTCTCAGTCAACAGCAGGATTCGAACCTACACACTCTACATCAAGGTACGTAATACCTTCTCCACTCGACCAGATCCCAGTGGAGTGGAGAAAGCTACGTACTTTGTCGTAGAGTGTGAAGGTTCGAATCCTGCTGTTGACTGAGAAATAATATTTGTAAATAATTTCGCCTGTTTGCGAATTGTTACATATACATTATATTGTATTACGTAATTTTTAGTTTGGCTTCTTGCATTGTTTTGGTACAAACTAAGAAACGAACATTTTAAAAACTTGTGTAACTATATATCGTTGTTTTCCATTCTCCCTTAATGATATTTTTTTATACACCGATAAGTGCATTTCTATGACAAGATATACACACCCTGGGAGGTGTATTTTTCCGCGTATATATACTGTGAGAAATACACACCCTGGGAAGTTTATTTCTCTCAGCGTATATATGCTGTGAGAAATACACACCCTGGAAGATGTATTTCTCTCAACGTATATATGCTGTGAGAAATACACACAGTGGAAGGTGTATTTCTTTCAACGTATATATGCTGTGAGAAATACACACCCTGGAAGGTGTATTTCTCTCAACGTATATATATGCTGTGAGAAATACACACCCTGGGAAGTGTATTTCTCTCAGCGTATATATGCTGTGAGAAATACACACCCTGGGAGGTGTATTTCTCTCAGCGTATATATGCTGTGAGAAATACACACCCTGGGAGGTGTATTTCTCTCAGCGTATATATGCTGTGAGAAATACATACTCTGGGAAGTGTATTTCTCTCAGCGTATATATGCTGTGAGAAATACATACTCTGGGAAGTGTATTTCTCTCAGCGTATATATGCTGTGAGTTTACTCTTATCCCTATTTGAGATATTAAAGTTCTCTTGTCTGGTGGTGAAAAGGTCAGGTGGAGCCTTCGTGACTCCAATGTAGTCGATAAGCTTTAAACCCCATTAACCAATCAGTCAACCTAATTTATATAGTTTCTTTCTCCATTTTCTTTCAGTGTTGAGAGCAGGATGAGGGGTGCTGACAACGCACGGCCAAGCACTCAGCCTCACCTCACTGTACTCTACCTCCGCCAACTTCAAAAACCTTGAGTACTAATTAAAAGTCTGTTGTAAGAGACAGATCTGCGAGTGGTGATGCGTGTTGAGGTCCCCACCATGGGTGTAGTGGGTCTCGGGTTCTCACCAGCCTCTGCCTGCACTCTCACTCAATGCTGACTGAGATTGCAACTGAGAACTAGCATAGCCCCCGGCTGCTCCCCGTGATGTGAGGTTGGTGTCTCCGTGTGCGTGTGTCGGAATGATTCGAGGAGAGAGAGGTGTGAGGTGATCACTGCTCTTTGGCAGTGTCCTGATGTGGCAGTTTCACTCGATCTACAGTGATAATGTAGTCATCTCTTGTTACGTGACTACAGTGATTTATGTGAGGCTCAGTGACTAGTAAATAATTCACTACCATGCATTACCACGTTAACTTTTCACTCACAGATCATACATTCTACATTAAGTTGCAGAGTTCTAGTACAAAGGCACCGATATGCAGTGATATTTAAATTATGCCCCGATCTGCAGAGCACTAGCAGTGATGTAACAGCAGTGTTGTGAGCACTATGTAGAGACATGTAATGACATGCTCTTCATGCAGTGACGTGCAGTGAAGTGATATTTTTATGTTGACGTGTGATGACATGCAGTTTACGTTGTTACGTGTTATAGAAAAAAACATGCAAAGACATGTAATGCCATCATGCAGTGCTATTCAGTGCTGTGGCAGTGACGCAAGAATCCACGCACTCCCAATGCAGTATTAGAGTAAAAAAAGAGTCAGTGTAGTGGTGTGTAAAACTGTCTCCAGACGGTGAAAATATTGGAGCGCATCGTCGGGAGTATTGAAGGTCAGTGGGAGGAGTGAGAGGGGGCTTCCCCCCCCCTGCCCTCACCAGCACACTCACAGAACAAGTGAGAGGGAAGAGAGGGCCTTCATCTGTGTTTGTCTTCCCTACAAGCGCCTAACAACGCAACAACACAGTGAGTACATTCATTCACCATTGTCTTCCGTTTGTCATCTCAGACCTTCCTCCTCAAACACAAAAAATATAAACAAACTTATGTACTTATATTAAAAAATAATAATAAAAATAATAATAATAATAATAATAATAATAATAATAATAATAAAAATAATAATAATAATTATAAAAATTTATAATAATAAAATAATAATAATAATAATAATAATAATAATAATAATAATAATAATAATAAAAATAATAATAATTATAATAATAATAATAATAATAAAAATTTAATAAAAATAATTAATAATAATAATAATAATAATAATAATAAAAATAATAATAATAATAATAATAATAATAATAATAATAATAATAATAATAATAAAATAATAATAATAAAAAATAATAATAATAATAATAATAATAATAATAATAATAATAATAATAAAAATAATAATAATAATAATAACAGATCAGCTCCCAAGCGTAACAAGATTAGCTTCAAAATTTTCATAATACACAGTTTTCACAAAGCCATTATTACGAGAAACTTTTCTCTACTGGCTAATATTATTTAATAACAGTAGTGTTGATGCAGTATATTTAAGTCATTGGTAAGTTGAAAAATAAATTAAATGTTTTTAATGTCCCCTTAAATTAAGCTGTGGTTTGGATTAATTTTGGCGGATATTAACAGTTGTTGCTAACTGTGGATTTAAACTTCAGGATGCCATTGTACATTAACACGGAATAAACACTGGAGGTGTGCTTCTCTCAGCGTATATATTCTGGCACTAGTCTCCCCTCACACACCTGGTACTATAGTCTCCCCTCACACACCTGGTACTATAGTCTCCCCTCACACACCTGGTACTATAGTCTCCCCTCACACACCTGGTACTATAGTCTCCCCTCACACACCGGGTACTATAGTCTCCCCTCACACACCTGGTACTGTAGTCTACCCTCACACACTGGTACTATAGCCTCCCTCACACACCTGGTACTGTAGTCTCCCCTCACACACCTGGTACTATAGTCCCCCTCACACACCGGGTACTATAGTCTCCCCTCACACACCTGGTACTATAGTCCCCCCTCACACACCTGGTACTATAGTCTCCCCTCACACCCCTTTGGTACTGTAGTCTCCCCTCACACACCTGGTACTATAGTCTCCCCTCACACACCTGGTATAAATATTCTCCCTCACACACCTGGTAACTATAGTCTCCCCTCACACACCTGTACTATAGTCTCCCCTCACACACCTGGTACTGTAGTTCTCCCCTCACACACCGGGTACTATGTCTCCCCCCCACACACCTGGTACTGTAGTCTCCCCTCACACACCTGGTACTATAGTCTCCCCTCACACACCTGGTACTATAGTCTCCCCTCACACACCTGGTACTATAGTCTCCCCTCACACACCTGGTACTATAGTCTCCCCTCACACACCTGGTACTATAGTCTCCCCTCACACACCTGGTACTATAGTCTCCCCTCACACACCTGGTACTGTAGTCTCCCCTCACACACCTGGTACTATAGTCTCCCCTCACACACCTGGTACTATAGTCTCCCCTCACACACCTGGTACTATAGTCTCCCCTCACACACCTGGTACTATAGTCTCCCCTCACACACCTGGAAACTATAGTCTCCCTCACACACCTGGTACTATAGTCTCCCCTCACACACCGGTACTATAGTCTCCCCTCACACACCTGTACTATAGTCTCCCCTCACACACCTGGTACTATAGTCTCCCCTCACACACCTGGTACTATAGTCTCCCCTCACACACCTGGTACTATAGTCTCCCCTCACACACCTGGTATGTATCTCCCCTCACACACCTGGTACTATAGTCCCCTCACACACCTGGTACTGTAGTCTCCCCTCACACACCTGGTACTATAGTCTCCCCTCACACACCTGGATATTGTAGTCTCCCCTCACACACCTGGTACATAGCTCCCCTCACACACCTGGTACTATAGTCCCCCTCCACACCTGATATTGTAGTCTCCCCTCACACACCTGGTACTATACCCCCCACACACCTGGACTATAGTCTCCCTCACAAACCTGGTACTGTAGTCTCCCCTCACACACGGTACTATAGTCCCCCTCACAACCGGTACTATAGCTCCCCTCACACACCTGGTACAAGTCTCCCTCACACACCTGATTTTGTAGTCCCCCTCACAAAACCTGGTAGTAGTCTCCCCTCACACACCTGGTACTATAGTCCCCCCCTCACACACCTGTTTATTGTAGTCTCCCCTCACACACCTGGTACGTAGTCTCCCTCACACACCTGGTTTGTCTCCCCTCACAAAACCTGGAAATAATAGTCTCCCCTCCAAAACCGGGTACTATAGTCTCCCCTCACACACCTGGTACTGTAGTCTCCCCTAAACACACCTGGTACTGTAGTCTCCCTCACACACCTGGTACTGTAGTCTCCCCTCACACACCTGGTACTGTATCTCCCCTCAACACTGGTACTATAGTCTCCCCTCACACACTGGTTACTGTATCTCCCCTCACACACCTGTACTGTATCTCCCCTCCACAACCTGGTACTATGTCTCCCCTCACACACCTGGTACTATAGTCCCCCTCACACACCTTACTGTATCTCCCCTCACACACCTGGTACTGTAGTCTCCCCTCAAAACACCGGGTACTATAGTCTCCCCTCACACACCTGGTACTGTATCTCCCCTCACACACCTGGTACTATAGTCTCCCCTCACACACCTGGTACTATAGTCCCCTCACACACCTGGTACTATAGTCTCCCCTCACACACCTGGTACTGTAGTCTCCCCTCACACACCTGGTACTGTAGTCTCCCCTCACACACCTGGTACTATAGTCTCCCCTCACACACCTGGTACTATAGTCTCCCCTCACACACCTGGTACTATAGTCTCCCCTCACACACCGGGGTACTGTAGTCTCCCTGACACACCTGGTACTGTAGTCTCCCCTCACACACCTGGTACTGTAGTCTCCCCTCACACACCTGGTACTGTAGTCTCCCCTCACACACCTGGTACTATAGTCTCCCCTCACACACCTGGTACTGTAGTCTCCCCTCACAACACCTGGTACGTAGTCCTCCCCTCACACACCTGGTACTATAGTCTCCCCTCACACACCTGGTACTATAGTCTCCCCTCACACACCTGATATTGTAGTCTCCCCTCACACACCTGGTACTGTAGTCTCCCCTCACACACCTGGTACTATAGTCTCCCCTCACACACCTGGTACTATAGTCTCCCCTCACACACCTGGTACTATAGTCTCCCCTCACACACCTGGTACTGTAGTCTCCCCTCACACACCTGGTACTGTAGTCTCCCCTCACACACCTGGTACTGTAGTCTCCCCTCACTCACCTGGTACTATAGTCTCCCCTCACACACCTGGTACTATAGTCTCCCTCACACACCGGGTACTATAGTCTCCCCTAAACCACACCTGGTACTATAGTCTCCCCTCACACACCGGGTACTATAGTCTCCCCTCACACACCTGTACTATAGTCTCCCCTCACCACCGGGTACTGTAGTCTCCCCTCACACACCTGGTACTGTAGTCTCCCCTCACACACCTGGTACTATAGTCTCCCCTCACACACCTGGTACTATAGTCTCCCCTCACACACCTGGTACTATAGTCTCCCCTCACACCCTGGTACTATAGCCCTCCCCTCACAAAACCCTGGTACTATAGTCTCCCCTCACACACCTGGTACTATATCTCCCCTCACACACCTGGTACTATAGTCTCCCCTCACACACCTGGTACTAAGCCCTCCCTCACACACCGGGTACTATAGTCTCCCCTCACACCTGGTACTATAGTCTCCCCTCACACCTGGTACTATAGTCTCCCCTCACACACCTGGTACTATAGTCTCCCCTCACACCTGGTACTATAGTCTCCCCTCACACACCTGGTACTATAGTCTCCCCTCACACCTGGTACTATAGTCTCCCCTCACACCTGGTACTATAGTCTCCCCTCACACACCTGGTACTATAGTCTCCCCTCACACCTGGAAACTATAGTCTCCCCTCACACCTGGTACTATAGTTCTCCCCCCCACACACCTGGTACTATAGTCTCCCCTCAAAAACCTGGTACTTTTAGTCCTCCCCTCACACACCTGGTACTATAGTCTCCCCCTCACACACCTGGTACTATAGTCTCCCCTCACCCCTGGTACTATACCTCCCCTCACACACCTGGTACTATAGTCTCCCCTCACACACCTGGTACTATAGTCTCCCCTCACACACCTGGTACTATAGTCTCCCCTCACACACCTGGTACTATAGTCTCCCCCCCACACACCTGGTACTATAGTCTCCCCTCACACACCTGGTACTATAGCCCTCCCCTCACACACCTGTACTATTTTCCTCCCCTCACACACCTGGTACTATAGTCTCCCCTCACACCGGGTACTATAGTCTCCCCTCCCCACACCTGTACTATAGTCTCCCCTCACACCTGGTATATAGTCCTCCCCTCACACCTGGTACTATAGTCTCCCCTCACACACCTGGTACTATAGTCTCCCCTCACACCTGGTACTATAGTCTCCCCTCACACCTGGTACTATAGTCTCCCCTCACACCTGGTACTATAGTCTCCCCTCACACACCTGGTACTATAGTCTCCCCTCACACACCTGGTACTATAGTCTCCCCTCACACGCCTGATATTGTAGTCTCGCCTCACACCTGGTACTGTAGTCTCCCCCACACACCTGGTACTATAGTCTCCCCTCACACACCTGATATTGTAGTCTCCCCTCACACCTGGTACTGTAGTCTCCCCCACACACCTGGTATTGTAGTCTCCCCTCACACCTGGTACTGTAGTCTCCCCCACACACCTGGTATTGTAGTCTCCCCTCACACACCTGGTACTATAGTCTCCCCTCACACCTGGTACTGTAGTCTCCCCTCACACACCTGATATTTTAGTCTCCCCTCACACACCTGGTATTGTAGTCTCCCTTCACACCTGGTACTGTAGTCTCCCCTCACACACCTGATATTGTAGTCTCCCCTCACACCTGGTACTGTAGTCTCCCCTCACACACCTGATATTGTTGTCTCCCCTCACACACCTGGTATTATAGTCTCCCCTCACACACCTGATATTGTAGTCTCCCCTCACACCTGGTACTGTAGTCTCCCCTCACACACCTGATATTGTAGTCTCCCCTCACACACCTGGTATTATAGTCTCCCCTCACACACCTGGTACTATAGTCTCCCCTCACACACCTGGTACTGCAGTCTCCCCTCACACACCTGGTACTGTAGTCTCCCCTCACACACCTGGTACTGTAGTCTCCCCTCACACACCTGATATTGTAGTCTCCCCTCACACACCTGGTATTGTAGTCTCCCCTCACACACCTGGTACTATCCTCCCTCACACACCTGGTACTGTAGTCTCCCCTCACACACCTGATACTGTAGTCTCCCCTCACACACCTGATACTGTAGTCTCCCCTCACACACCTGGTACTATAGTCTCCCCTCACACACCTGACATTGTAGTCTCCCCTCACACCTGGTATTGTAGTCTCCCCCACACACCTGGTACTGTAGTCCACACACCTTGTATTATAGTCTCCCCTCACATACCTGGTACTGTAGTCTCCCCCACACACCTGGTACTATAGTCTCCCCTCAAACACCCGATATTGTAGTCTCCCCTCACACCTGGTATTATAGTCTCCCCTCACACACCTGGTACCATAGTCTCCCCTCACACATCTGGTACTGTAGTCTCCCCTCACACACCTGGTACTGTAGTCTCCTCTCACACACCTGGCACTGTAGTCTCCCCTCACACACCTGGTACTGTAGTCTCCCCTCACACACCTGGTATTGTAGTCTCCCCTCACACACCTGGTACTATAGTCTTCCCTCACACACCTAGTACTGTAGTCTCCCCTCACACACCTGGTACTGTAGTCTCCCCTCACAGCTAGTACTGTAGTCTCCACGCACACACCTGGTACTAGTCTCCCCTAACACCTGGCACTAGTCTCCCCTCACAAACCTTGTACTATAGTCTCCCCTCACACACCTGGTACTGTAATCTCCCCTCACACACCCGGTACTGTAGTCTCCCCTCACATACCTGGCACTGTAGTCTCCCCTCACACACCTGGTACTATTCTCCCCTCACACCTGGTACTAGTCTCTCTCACACCTGGCACTAGTCTCCCCTCACACACCTAGTACTGTAGTCTCCCCTCACACACTTCTTACTAGTCTCCCTTCACACCTGGGACTAGTCTCCCCTCACACACCTGGTACTGTAGTCTCCCCTCACACACCTGGTACTGTAGTCTCCCCTCACACACCTGGTACTGTAGTCTCCCCTCACACACCTGGTACTGTAGTCCTCTCTCAAACACCTGGTACTGTAGTCCTCTCTCACACACCTGGCACTGTAGCCTCCTCTCACACACCTGGCACTGTAGCCTCCTCTCACACACCTGGCACTGTAGCCTCCCTCAACACACCTTGGCACTGTAGCCTCCTCTCACACACCTGGCACTGTAGCCTCCTCTCACACACCTGGCACTGTAGCCTCCTCTCACACACCTGGCACTGTAGCCTCCTCTCACACACCTGGCACTGTTCTCCCCTCGCACACCTGGCACTGTTCTCCCCTCGCACACCTGGCACTGTTCTCCCCTCGCACGCCTGACACTGTTCTCCCCTCGCACACCTGACACTGTTCTCCCCTCGCACACCTGGCATTGGTCTCATTTCACACACCTGACACTGGTCTACTCTCAGACAAGTGAAACTGGTCTCCCCTATCACATCTGGCACTCTAGTCTCCCCACACACTTGACATTACTCTCCCCTCACAAACCTGACACTGGTTTCCTCTCAAACATGCGACATTGCTCTCCCCTCAGACACCTGACATTGCTCTCCCCTCGGACACCTGACATTGCTCTCCCCTCGGACACCCGACATTGCTCTCCCCTCGGACACCTGACATTGCTCTCCCCTCGGACACCCGCCCATTGCTCTCCCCTCGGACACCTGACATTGCTCTCCCTGGGCCCACCCGACATTGCTCTCCCCCTCGGACACCTACATTGCTCTCCCCTCGGCCCACCTGACATTGCTCTCCCCTCGGACACCTGACATTGCTCTCCCCTCGGACACCTGACATTGCTCTCCCCTCGGACACCTGACATTGCTCTTTCCTCGGACACCTGACATTGCTCTCCCCTCAGACACCTGACATTGCTCTCCCCTCGGACACCTGACATTGCTCTCCCCTCAGACACCTGACATTGCTCTCCCCTCACACACCTGACATTGCTCTCCCCTCACACACCTGGCACTGGTCTCCTCAAACACACGACACCGGTCTCCCCTTATACACCTGACACTCCAGATAGCAACACAGGTTATACACACCAGGAGGTGTGTGTTTCTTAGTGCATATACACCGACGGGTGTACGTCACTTAGTGCATATGTAGAGGGAGAGTTTAATTAATCCCTAATTTAGGGCTTAAAATATTTTCAACTGTCTTAATGTAAGCGTTATATCAGTGACTGTCTTCATGTCTGAATGTTGCTGGTACACCAGTGACTGTCATGTCTGAATGTTGCTGGTACACCAGTGACTGTCTTCATGTCTGAGTGTTGCTGGTACACCAGTGACTGTCATGTCTGAATGTTGCTGGTACACCAGTGACTGTCTTCATTCTGAGTGTTGCTGGGACACCAGTGACTGTCATGTCTGAGTGTTTGCTGGTACAAACCCTTTACTGTCTTCTGTCTGAGTGTTTCTGGTACACCAGTGACTGTCTTCATGTCTGAGTGTTGCTGGTACACCAGTGACTGTCATGTCTGAATGTTGCTGGTACACCAGTGACTGTCTTCATGTCTGAGTGTTGCTGTACACCGTGACTGTCATGTCTGAATGTTGCTGGTACACCAGTGACTGTCTTCATGTCTGAGTGTTGCTGGTACACCAGTGACTGTCATGTCTGAATGTTGCTGGTACACCAGTGACTGTCTTCATGTCTGAGTGTTGCTGGTACACCAGTGACTGTCTCATGTCTGAGTGTTTTCTGGTTTCACCAGTGACTGTCTTCATGTCTGAGTGTTGCTGGTACACCAGTGACTGTCTTCATGTCTGAGTGTTGCTGGTACACCAGTGACTGTCTTCATGTCTGAGTGTTGCTGGTACACCAGTGACTGTCTTCATGTCTGAGTGTTGCTGGTACACCACTGACTGTCTTCATGTCTGAGTGTTGCTGGTACACCAGTGACTGTCTTCATGTCTGAGTGTTGCTGGTACACCGTGACTGTCTTCATGTCTGAGTGTTGCTGGTACACCAGTGACTGTCTTCATGTCTGAAATGTTGCTGGTACACCAGTGACTGTCTTCATGTCTGAGTGGGTTTCTGGTACACCAGTGACTGTCTTCATGGCTGAGTGTTGCAGGTACACCAGGACTGTCTTCATGGCTGAGTGTTGCTGGTACAAACCCGTGACTGTCCCTTTATGTCTGATGTTGCTGGGACACCAGTGACTGTCTTCATGTCTGAGTGTTGCTGGTACACCACTGACTGTCTTCATGTCTGAGTGTTGCTGGTACACCACTGACTGTCTTCATGTCTGAGTGTTGCTGGTACACCACTGACTGTCTTCATGTCTGAGTGTTGCTGGTACACCAGTGACTGTCTTCATGTCTGAACTTAACAGATATTCATGTGAAATATTTTAACTAAGAAAAAAAGGAGAAAGAAATTTCATTCACCATCATTCACTACATTGTCGTATTTATGGCACGAGGCTGACCTGAGGGATGACCTGAGGGCTGACCTGAGGCTGACCTGAGGAGAGCCTGCGATCAAGGGTTTGGTGGTGTATCGAAATGTTACCTGACCTGAGGCACACCTGTAATCAGGTGTTGACCTTTGACCTTACCTGTGGCACGGTGTTTATATCAGCAGCGAGGCCAGGCCAGGACCAATCTTCCTCACTTGTAATTGAAGGTCAAAGTTCAGCTGGATACTGTAATTGGTGAGAGAGAGAGAGAGAGAGAGAGAGCCTGAGAGGGGTGTGGGTGACCTTACTGTTATGTACAAGGCCAATATTGTCAAAGTACCACACTTGGATCCACTTCGAGGACAGCGTGAAACAATATTTTATACCACAAGACGGACAGAAAGCAGCAACTTCACTCTGGTTGTACCCTTCTCCAGAACATCACTCCATCTGAGATCATATATACCCAGGATGACTCGAGTATGGAACACATTCGTACAGCATTATAATGTCAACGAGATAGTCAGTTGATCATATGAAAATGCTGGCCCACAGATGGCTCCAACTTCATCCTGTTTCCTACTTGTATGTCTCATAACAATAAAAATGCTTTCAAATGAGCTGATGTAGGTAACAGCTCATAGCTTGTCAATAAAGTTAGGAATCCTTAACCTGTAAATATCTTGTCAATAAAGCTAGGGATCCTTAACCTTGTCAAACCCTGTGTAAAAAAAAAAAAAAAAAAAAAGATATATCAGTAATTTCTGGTGTTGGTGTTGGTAATGTTGTTATCCTGGCTCTCCACCTGGTCTTCCTGGCTCTCCACCTGGTCTTCCTGGCTCTCCACCTGGTCTTCTCTCTCTCACACTTTTACATTCTACACATTTCTTCTCCCACCGAGACGTTGAAACATTCTTGCAGAATATTCACACATTTTTATGAAATTTATAGACCAGTAGTATTTATGGTCGTAAAGTGTGTGTGTTGTGTGTGTGTGTGTGTGTGTGTGTGTGTGTGTGTGTGTGTGTGTGTGTGTGTGTGGGGTGTGTGTGTGTGTGTGTGTGTGTGTGTGTGTGTGTGTGTGTTTGCTTTTGTGATTAGTGGGTTATTCATAGCTCGTGGCACTCTTCAATGGGTCGCTATAGGTCCTCTCTCTCCCTGCTCATGAGGCTTGTTCTATCATGGTTCAGCCTCACTACGTCACTTACAGTGTTTTCACTTCTTGTTAACTGTGATTAGTGAATTTTCCTAACATTCTTTGACTATAGGTCTTTCAACTTCCAACTGTGACCCCTTGTTTCTGTGTCCCATCTCTGGAACACCCTGTCTTTGTCCACCTTGTCAACTCCTCGCAGTATTTTGTATGTCGTTATCATATCTCCCCTGACCCTCCTGTCCTGCAGTGTCATCAGGCCGAGTTCCCTTAACCTTTCTTTGTAGTGCATTCTCCTTAGCTCTTGGACTAGTCTTATTGCAAACCTTTGCACTTTCTCTAATTTCTTGATGTGCTTGATCAGATGTGGGTTCCAAACTGGTGCTGCGTACTCCAGTATGTGCCTGACGTACACGGTGTACAGATGGAAACGAGACACATATGCAACTTCTGGGTATATTTATTGTAGACATTACGCCATTCATCCTATATCTTTTTGTTAAGCTAAATTTGTTCAACTTAAACTCACTGTTGCGAGTCTTGTCTTGCTTAGATATTTTCACCACATTATCTATATCCCCTTTATTTATTTTTTATTTTATTTATTTGTAAACTTCAGTCATATCTCTCCTAAGTTTAAGTCTTTTCAGAGAATGGTGATCCAGTGCTCTCAGTCTTTCTTGGTAGGAAAGATTTCTGATACATAGGATCAACTTCGTCATCCTTCTGCATGTTTTCCAGAGCATTTATGTCCATTCTGTAATATGGAGGCCTTACCAAGGATGCATAAAGTTAAAACATATTTTAAGAATTCTTATATGTACTTCTTGATGCAAAACCAAGTATTTTGATATCTTCACTGCGAACACTCATGCACTGGTGTGCAGGCTTACTGACCCATACTAGGCAGGGCCTTTTAAAACCTTACATTTATCCCCACTGAACTGCATTTGCCTCTTGGACTACTACATCAAGCTATCCAGATCTCCCTGCAGCTTTTGTGTTCTCCTCAGAATTTATTTGATCTATTTAAGTGCCGCTACTTTCTTCAACAGTCTCCTCTATGGAACTCTCAGAGCTTTACTGAAGATCATGTTCACAGTATCGCATTCATTATCATGATCTACCCTCCTCAAATATCTTAGTGAAAAAAAAGGTTAGTATATCTGTAAGGCAAGAACGTCCGTTTGAAAGCCGTGCTGAGACTCAATGGTCAATTTATATTTTTCAAGATGTCTTCGAATTGCCACTGCAATTATTGATTTTATCAGTTTTTGCGTAATGGAGGCTAGACTGATTAGTCTATAATTCATAGTTAAGGACCAAGCTCCTGTTTCCCAGATAGATGCCATTTTCTACGCTGAGGTCAGTGGTCAGTTCGCTGAGGTCAGTGGTCAAGTGTGGTCATACCTGCCAAGCTCTTGGGAGTTAGCGTGGGCTGTTACCCATACCATGGCTTGTTGTAGTGCTTTAGAATCCCAGGTTCATGTGTTGAAGGAGATTCTACTTCTTCAGGAGGAAAATAGGAAGCTGAAGCTTCGCATAGATGAGTTTGGGAGCAAGTGTGAGAAGGATTTAGCTGGTAAGGTAGGAATGGTCACCAGCAGTGATAGTGGCAGCCGCTTTAAGTGGCAAGTGGTTCACAGTTCAGGAAGAAGGAAGATGAGGAGAGTAAATAGAGAAGATGTGAAGGTAGGAAATCGATTCTCTGTTCTCCAAGACGAGTGTGCCTCAGTGGTTAGTGAGGTTGAAGGTACCACTGATTCCCCTGCTAATCAAGGTAAGAATATTTTAATAGTAGGTGATTCTCAGGTAAGATATATGGACCGTGCATTTTGTAACAGAGACAGAAAGGTCAGACAGAGAGTGTCTTTTCCTGGAGCTGGTGTTGGTGACATAGTCAGCAGGTTGGATAATATTATGGCAGGTAATGGGAACAAGCCCATTATCTGTCTTAGTGCTGGGGGTAATGACATTGCCAAGGGCAGGAGAGAGGAGCTGCTGGATAAGTACAGGTCAGCCATAGAAGTAGTTAGGTCTAAGGGAGGGATCCCAGTCATATGTAGCATCTTGCCTAGAAAGGGAGTGGGCAATGAATGGATGTCTAGGGCAATTGGTATAAATTGCTGACTAGACAGGTACTGCAAGGAACTTGCAATCCCATTCATTGATAACTGGGGCCTATTCTTTGGCAAACGTGATATGTATACAAGGGATGGGGTTCATCTCTCTGGGGATGGAGTGGTTGCATTAGCCAATTCAATTGAGAGGGTAATTGATGACTTGTCTAGGAATTTAAACTGATAGATTATAGAGGTATGGGTGTTTGTGGGAAACAATCAGGCTGCAGCATTAGGGTTAAAAACAGCAGTTATTACCGGGATACCTCAGGGATATGTTTAAAAGACACTATTCAGAATAAAGTTGCTAGTAATGGCAAATCAATTGATCAACAAACAAAGAGAGATAGTAGAGGGCAACGAGTGACTAGCTCCCTAAAGGTTTATTATACAAATAGTAGGAGTCTAAGAAATAAGATAGATGAGCTAAAATTACTTGCAAGTGTAGGTAATATAGATATTATTGGTATAAAAGAGACCTGGTTCAACCTGAAAGATAGAGAAATGCCTTCTGAATGCAACATACAGGGTTATAAACTATTCCACACTGATAGGGTCAACAGGAAGGGTGGTGGGGTGGCGATGTATGTCAAAGAAAATTTAAATTGCTGTCTTAGACATGATATAAGATTAGAAACATCGAACACAGAATCTGTTTGGCTACAGTTTCTCGAGGGACGTGACAAATTAATTTTGGGTGTGATTTATAGGCCCCCAAACCTTGATAGGGAGTGCAGTAAGCTGTTATGGGACGAAATTCATAAGGCATCTAGATATGAAAATGTTGTGATAATGGGAGATTTTAACTTTAGACAAATTGATTGGAACAATATGACAGGAAACCTTGAGTCTAGTGACTTTCTTGATACGGTTCAGGATTGCTTTTTAGAACAGGTTGTGACAGAACTAACTAGAGGAAACAATCTGCTTGACTTGGTTCTTGCCAACAAAAATTCGCTAATTAATAATCTTGAGGTTAATGATGACCTTGGGGAAAGTGATCACAAATCACTTAGTTTCAATATATCATGGAATTACCCAGATAACTGCAATCAATTCTCTGTCCCAGATTTTCGCTTGGCCGACTTCATGGGACTGAAAAATTACTTGGGTGGGCTAAATTGGGATGTCCTGACTATGGGTCAGGTAGGTGATCTTGGTTGCCAATATGACGTTTTTCAGAGCATAGTTCTAGCTGCCCAGACAACTTTTGTTCCGAGTAGGGAAATTAGATCTAACAAAAATGATCCCAAATGGGTGAACAATAGATTAAAACATCTCATTGGTCAAAAGAGAGGCATATATAGGCGTATCAAAAGAGGGGATGGGCAGTTAAGAAATCAATATATTCAATTAAAGAGAGAAATAAAAAAGGGAATAAGAAAAGCAAAAAGGGATTATGAGGCTAAGGTCGCAAGGGATTCAAAGACTAACCCAAAAGGGTTCTTTCAGGTATATAGAAGTAAGATTAGGGACAAGATTGGCCCACTTAAGAGTAACTCTGGTCAGATCACTGACAGTGATAAGGATATGTGTGAAATTCTAAATACCTACTTCCTTTCAATTTTCACCCAGGAAAATACTAGCGATATTCCTGAAATAATAGATTACGTAGAACAGGATGATAATAAACTATGTACGATTGCGGTAACTAGTGACATGGTCCTCAGACAAATAGAGAAACTAAAACCTAACAAATCCCCAGGTCCTGATGAACTGTTTGCAAGGGTGTTAAAGGAATGTAAAGAGGAACTTAGGATACCTTTGGCTAATCTTTTTAACATATCACTACAAACTGGCATAGTGCCTGATAAGTGGAAAATGGCAAATGTAATACCTATTTACAAGGCAGGTGACAGGTCCTTGGCTTCGAACTATAGACCAATAAGCCTTACCTCCATAGTGGGAAAATTTATGGAATCAATAATTGCCGAAGCAATTCGTAGCCATCTTGACAGGCACAGATTGATTAATGATTCTCAACACGGTTTTACAAAGGGGCGTTCCTGTCTTACGAATTTACTAACTTTTTTCACTAAGGTGTTTGAGGAGGTAGATCATGGTAATGAATATGATATTGTGATATGGACTTCAGTAAGGCTTTCGATAGAGTTCCACACCAGAGGCTATTGAGGAAACTTAGGGCACACGGAATAGGAGGAGAAATTTTTTCCTGGGTAGAGGCATGGCTGACAAATAGACAGCAGAGAGTTTGCATAAATGGGGAGAAATCAGAATGGGGGCACGTCACAAGCGGTGTTCCTCGGGGGTCAGTGTTGGGCCCGTTGTTGTTCACAATTTACATAAACGACATAGATGAGGGAATAAATAGCGACATAAGGAAATTTGCTGGTGACACAAAATAGGCCGTCCAATTCATTCTAATGAGGACATTAGAACACTCCAGGATGATTTGAATAGACTGACGCAATGGTCGGAGAAGTGGCAGATGCAGTTTAATATTGACAAATGCAAAGTTCTAAATGTTGGACAGTTAAATAACCATGCCACATATAAACTAAATAATGTAGATCTTAATACTACCGATTGCGAAAAGGATTTAGGAGTTCTGGTTAGCAGTAATCTAAAACCAAGACAACAGTGCATTAGTGTTCGCAATAAAGCTAACAGAATTCTTGGCTTCATATCTAGAAGTATAAATAATAGAAGTCCTCAGGTTGTTCTTCAACTCTATATATCCATGGTTAGGCCTCATTGAGACTATGCTGCACAGTTCTGGTCACCGTATTACAGAATGGATATAAATGCTCTGGAAAACGTACAGAGGAGGATGACAAAGATGATCCCATGTATCAGAAATCTTCCCTATGAGGATATACTGAGGGCCCTGAATCTGCACTCTCTCGAAAGGCGTAGAATTAGGGGGGATATGATCGAGGTGTATAAATGGAAAACAGGAATAAATAAAGGGGATGTAAATAGTGTGCTGAAAATTTCCAGCCAAGACAGGCTAAAACGTTGTGTAGTTTTAAAAATAGGTTAGATAAATACATGAGTGGGTGTGGGTGGGTGTGAGTTGGACCTGACTATTTTGTGCTGCTGGGTCCGGTACAGTGCTCCATCCTTGAGTGGGGATGACCAGACTGGGTGGGTCATTGGTCTAATCCGGGGGGGGGGACATGGACCTGCTCCGCATGGGTCAGTAGGCCTATTGCAGTGTTCCTTCTTTCTGACTTAAGAAATCGTAATGACACTATTGCAAATAAACCATACCCCCGGCCGGGATTGAACTCGCGGTCATAGCTGGTTTAGTGGCTAACGCGACGGGCTGGAGTTTTGAGACTCTATGACCGCGAGTTCAATCCCGGCCGGGGGTATGGTTTCCTTCTTTCTTATGTTCTTATGTATTAACGTTGGTAGAAATTACCGACAATGTGTTAGGTAAAAGGAGACAAGTGCAACTGATGTGACATTTTATTGTGGCAACGTTTCTCTCTCCAGGAGCTTTGTCAAGCTATAACGGCTTAACAAAGCTCTAATAGCGAATCAGTTGCCCATAGATATAACAGTTACGTCCGTACATGGTATCTTTACCTGAAATTCTAAGTTAGCTAAATGACATTATCAATCTTCTTAGATATCGAGGTCTGTCTACACTCTCTAAGGCTGTAATTAGGATTTGAAACCAGTATCAAGGGACATCAGTGAAGATAAAGGTGTCAAAAGTTGCGAAATTCGCCAGACGTAAACTGGTATTAAAATAGTTAATAATACCAGGGTTGGTGTTGATTGACTACTATTTGTCTGTCCGTACAGTCTCCTCCTGGTGGAACCAACGGGGGCATTACCGGGGGGGACTGACCTCCCCGTCATGCTCATTTCCTCTTTCGACTTAATCATGACACATGCAATAACTCACCCGGCGGATATACCCAGTCTACTGTAGTGGCTATCCACTGATGTACATGCATATCCCATGTCACCGGACCATCCATGTCCTCAGTGCATCATTCCTATGTACTAAGTGACATCAATTCACCAGTGACAATCGTGTCAGGTAACAATCACCATGTCACATTGTGACACTTTCCCATGTCACCAGTGACATCTCCATGTCACCAGTAAAATATCCTTCAACAGCCATAAGAGCAACCGTGCCCAAATCAAAATGTCACAGTGACACTCATGTCACCTTTGACCTACATTTTCCATGTCACTACATATTTCAGGTCTTCTTAGACATTCACCTGTCACCAGTACATCAAGCCGGTGTCACGTGATCATCTAGTCACATTGTAACATGAACCATGTCACCATAACATCATACCCATGTCACCAGTGACATTCCATTCACCATGATCATCCAGTGACATAACTCTCATGCCGACCTTAGAATTTTTGATTTCCTGGACAAATTTATTTGCTGAAAGTTTGCTAGTATCTTCCTGCGTAAAATCAGAGAGAAAATAAATGTTAAAAATTTGTATCTTTTCTTTGTCACTGAGAGTAAACTAACCTCAGTAATTTTATAGTAGGCCTATCTTCTCCCTGCTCTTACTCCTGTATGCCTGAAAGAAACTTTTTGGGTTGACTTTGATTCCCTTGTGACTTTATCTAAATAATCTCTATTTTATTTTCGTTTTTAGTTGAATATATTGGCTCCTTAAGTGTCTCTCTCCTTTTTTGAGTCACCTGTTAGGTAAGACACATATGCAACAGTTAGGTATCTTTATTTCGAAACGTTTCACCTACACAGTAGGCTTCTTCAGTCGAGTACAGAAAAGTTGATAGAAGCAGAAGAGACTTGAAGACGACGTAATCAGTCCATCACCCTCAAAGTTTTGAGGTGGTCAGTCCCTCAGTCTGGAGAAGAGCATTGTTCCATAGTCTCAAACAATATGGAGTTGAAGTGACAGGATGGAGCCTTATATAGCGCCAGGAGGTGAGACGTAGGTCACTAGTAGAACGCAGATGTTGGGAGGTCAGGTCCCTCTCAAATCCAGCCGTTCTCAAGCAGACTCTACCAAGATACTACATGCCACGCAAGCTGCTCCCACCACTTCCCTGCCAGCACCTACTGCCGACTCCACCAAGATTCTTTATTGCATTATGTATGCTCATGTACAGAACGCAGCTGAGCCTGGTTCCTTCAACACCACCATCAATGAACTTTTCAAACTAAATAATATGCCTGGCCTCACATTCCCTGCATCACCACCTTCCACTGAGATCCTAAAATCTACTGCAAATATTGCCAGCATCACCGCTGCTCCACCGCTGTCACAACCTCCACTAGACACAGAGATGGACCAATCAGAGACCACTGAGACGTCGGCAAACCCCACCAATGAGAGTCCACTACCGCTGGCATCCACTGCTTGAGCAACTGACCAGTCGGAAATCTCGCCTTCACCAGTTCAGCCACCAGCCAAGAAAGCAAAAACACAAGAAACTGCGGATGCACCTCACGGTGCCACTGACACTGCTGCACCACAACAAGTCCGATACCTGAAGGGTGTATACTTCTACACAACCAAGCAGTATAAGAACACAATGCTGTCTTCAGAAATCCATCAGGACCTCCAGGACGGAACAGTCAAGTATACCTACGACCAAACTGTTACATACACCACTGCAGACATGACCAGACTACTCACTGCCAATACCCAACACCTTGTGGAAGTCGAGTACACCTCAAAGAGGAAATTCAGGATGCTTCAGAATGGGGACCTTGAAGACGGTACCCTCCTCTAGCACGACTATCCATGACCATTCACCATGAAGATAAGTTTCCCCAGCACTTTGCTGTCCGCTAAAGCTGGGGTGTGGCTCCAATCGACCCTGTAACTGCTGCCTCTGCCCGACTGTGCTTCTCTTCGGGGAAGTCAGCGCAAGATAGAAGACGACGACACCCTCCAACTGGAGGGCCAAGAAAGAAGAAAGAAGATGATCGTCACCCCCCACCTGGGAGGCCACTGCCGGGTCACCATCTGGAGAAGACCTGGACCGGAAGTACCGGCGAATCAACATTAATGAATGAAAATGAACACCAACACACGACACTCCACACAGGAGAGCACAGCGCTAGCACGATTGACACCCTTTTAGGGCAGGGTTGGTGCCAGAGCCCGAGTTTGTAGCTCACAAGCTGAGGGGGTACTTGTGCCTCCTCCCATGGGAGACTTAGGTCTCAGACACTCCCTAGGCAGGGAGCCAGTGCCGGGCCACCACTTGGAAGGGCCCGGACCGGGAGAATACCGGCGAATCTTTAACAACAACAACTTCAACTCCATATTGTTTGAGACTATGGAACAATGCTATTCTCCAGACTGAGGGACTGACCACCTCAAAACTTCAAGGGTGATGGACTAATTACATCGTCTTCAAGTCTCTTCTGCTTCTATCAACTTTGCTGTACTCGACTGAAGAAGCCTACTGTGTAGGCGAAACGTTTCGAAATAAAGATACCTAACTGTTGCATATGTGTCTTACCTAACAACCTGTCGGTATTTTATACCATTTTATTGTTCAATTTGAGTCGCCTGTTGATGCTTCTCTTTTGACCTATGAAGTGTTTTTATCTATTGTTTATCCATTTAGGATAATTTTTGTATGATTTGATTTTCCTATTTCGAATATATGTAGCTGGGTAATTACAATATGCTTTGAAATCTGTCATATTGACAACCCTCTCCACCTGGGTAGATTATATTATGCTTTGAATTCTGTCATATTGACAACCCTCTCCACCTGGGTAGATTATATTATGCTTTGAATTCTGTCATATTGACAACCCTCTCCACCTGGGTAGATTATATTATGCTTTGAATTCTGTCATATTGACAACCCTCTCCACCATCTTGCTCCATAAGATGATATCCAAGTTAAGACACATGTGCAACATCTGAATATCTTTATTGTAGACGTTTCGCCATCCAGTGGCTTTATCAATACAGATTCTAGGACATAATAGGAGGACAGTAGAACTATATACAAAAGATGAGGTAATCAGTCCCTCGGCCTTGGAGTTAGTGTTCACAGCATCGTGGTGGAGGAGAATCTGGAGCAAAGACAAGAAGACTGGCGGTTATATAGGCGTCAGTGGATAGGGACGGGCAGCAGACGAGGGCAAAGTCACTGGTAGGCGGGATTCCCCAGTGGAAGTAGGTTCTTCCCAAAGAGATGGGTTAGTTGCCTTTGCTCCAGATTCTCCTCCACCACGATGCTGTGAACACTAACTCCAAGGCCGAGGGACTGATTACCTCATCTTTTGTATATAGTTCTACTGTCCTCCTATTATGTCCTAGAATCTGTATTGATAAAGCCACTGGATGGCGAAACGTCTACAATAAAGATATCCAGATGTTGCACATGTGTCTTAACTTTCATATTGTCGGTATTTTATACCTTTCTTGCACAACTTGTCAGACACTGCAACATCATGGAATCTTGGTTCAGAGGACATCTACAAGACCTTCTTCACGGCTGCTGCAACTAACCCATCTCTTTGGGAAGGACCTACTTCCACTGGGGAATCCCGCCTACCAGTGACTTTGCCCTCGTCTGCTGCCCGTCCCTATCCACTGACGCCTATATAACAGCCAGTCTTCTTGTCTTTGCTCCACTCCGCTCCAAACACATCATCGTAAGACACAGTCGCTCCTCACCTCAAGAAGTGTTCCTTCGATCCCCGTCGGGGAGGGAAACCTATAGTCATCGTACCAGCGCCTGACTTACTCCTTCATGATGCTTGCAAACCGTGTAAGGATCAAACCCAACAGTGGAGTAATAAATGACTCTACTAAACTTGCCCTTGCTGCCGCTGTAAAGACTTGCCTACAGGTTAAATTTACAGCCATCAACTCGACGAAAGACTCATTCATCGTCGTCTGCACTGACGATTATGAAGCCACAAAGCTGATCGCCGACACTTCTATGAAAACCCTCAGAGACCGACAGTTCACCATCTCCCCTTCACCTTTTTTGCTGGCGAAACGTTCCGTTTTCGTCAAACGGCTGGACAAACTCGTCACTGTGAAAGTTAAGACACATGTGCAACATCTGGATATCTTTATTGTAGTAGACGTTTCGCCATCCAGTGGCTTTATCAATACAGATTCTAGGACATAATAGGAAGACAGTAGAACTATATACAAAAGATGAGGTAATCAGTCCCTCGGCCTTGGAGTTAGTGTTCACAGCATCGTGGTGGAGGAGAATCTGGAGCAAAGACAAGAAGACTGGCGGTTTATATAGGCGTCAGTGGATAGGGACGGGCAGCAGACGAGGGCAAAGTCACTGGTAGGCGGGGTTCCCCAGTGGAAGTAGGTCCTTCCCAAAGAGATGGGTTAGTTGCAGCAGCCGTGAAGGTCTTGTAGATGTCCTCTGAACCAAGATTCCATGATGTCACTTCTTTATCGACTGAGGATCTCAAGACCTCTATGGAGGAACAAAATACCTGGGCGTCGATTGAACATATCACCAAAATCCCCAACGCCTCTACAATGATCAAGCTAACCTTCTCCAACATCGAGAAGGCTACTAGAGCACTGTCTGACGGCCTAGCTATCTCCTACTATCATATCCATCCAAGTCACATAGAACCCGAACGTTTCTCCCACATCTCGCCATGCTGGACCTGCTACTCCTATCACCACTCAACGCCTGACTGTCCTCTGAAAGGGAAAAAGTACTGCACAAACTGCGGTAAAGACGGCCATGACTTCAAGGAATGTTCTACTACCACTACCTCTCCTACCTGCCTCAACTGCAGGGGTACTCACCACACCCTTGCAGCAAAATGCCCTCTACGTAAAGAAGTCCTGTCTAAGAAAATCATTGAAGAAACAAGAAGAACAACCCTAAATCGCCAACATACGCCGCCATTGCAAAAATTCAATCAGATACACCGAACTCCTTCAAGCTACACAACAATCATCTCCACCCAGCCAGTCCCTCCTTGCTCTTCCTGACGCTGTTCCATCCAGGTGCTATACTGTATGATGTATGCACACCTTAATAATGCTGCAAACCCTGGCTCATTCAACACGACAATCAATGAACGTTTCGCCTAAACAACATGCCAAACTTCAACTTTCCAGACTCGCCACCATCACAAGACCTCCTCAAGCTAATTCCAGATATTGTTAACTTCACCTCAACCCCTGGTCCTACTCGTATCTCTGACCAAGACTCTACTCCAGAACCAAACACCACCGTCAAACTGCCACCTCTCACCCCCCACCACCAGCCCAACAAATCACAACCGGGACCACACCCCCTGCCTCCTCTCAACACAGTCACAGAAGACGAAATAGTACCAGAACATTATGAACAACCCTCGGACAAACGACGAAGTAGTAGTCGAAGAAGAAACCACACGCAACCGTTCCCTAAGCCAAGCCTTTAATGGGTCTCAAAACCTTCTACACCACCCCAACCTCCCAACCGAAATGAGCTCAGCTGATTGCTCCACTTAATGAAAGAAGGAGCTGTTAAGTACACCTGCACCAAACCTCCCCCAAATTTCCCTTTTTGAAAACGCACTATCTTACCTCGTGACAAATCTGAACTGCTCCAACCTCAGAATGCAACTATTCCACATGTCCAAGAGAGACTTCAAAGACTCAAGAGTGGCTCCATCACCAGCGAAGTGTAGCCAAACACTCAACACCCTTCCCAACACCCGACGTCCCAAACCAGCTCTTCACCTCAGCCTGAAGCATATCAGTCAGCGAAACACGTCTGCAGTCTGCTCTCTCCTCTATGTCCTCAACATGCCCTCTCTACCCCTGCCTCGCAGTGCCACGCAGCTGGGTTTAGCCCTGGCTCTTTATTCTACAACTCAAGACCTTCCTCTCACGACTGTTCATCGTCTGTCCACACTTCCCCACTCACCCACCGGAGTCCCAACAGAAGAGCCTGCTATGTGTGTTCTCAATGTCTGTCCCACGATCGACTTAGCTGCTGGGTTAAGCCCTGGCTCTATTTCTACTACTAAGAACACTCCTCTCCAGCACTATTCTTCGTCTGTCCCGCCTTCCCCTCTCATCCCATTTGGGATCTTACCTGAACTTTCGTTCGTTCGTTCGTTCGTTCGTCTTTGCTCCAGATTCTCCTCCACCACGATGCTGTGAACACTAACTCCAAGGCCGAGGGACTGATTACCTCATCTTTTGTATATAGTTCTACTGTCTTCCTATTATGTCCTAGAATCTGTATTGATAAAGCCACGGATGGCGAAACGTCTACAATAAAGATATCCAGATGTTGCACATGTGTCTTAACTTTCATAAATTTTCCGTTTTTTTATACCTTTCTTTCACAACTTTTCAGACACTGCAAATCATGGAATCTTGGTTTCAGAGGACATCTACAAGACCTTCACGGCTGCTGCAACTAACCCATCTCTTTGGGAAGGACCTACTTCCACTGAGGAATCCCGCCTACCAGTGACTGCCCTCGTCTGCTGCCCGTCCCTATCCACTGACGCCTATATAACCGCCAGTCTTCTTGTCTTTGCTCCAGATTCTCCTCCACCACGATGCTGTGAACACTAACTCCAAGGCCGAGGGACTGATTACCTCATCTTTTGTATATAGTTCTACTGTCCTCCTAGTATGTCCTAGAATCTGTATTGATAAAGCCACTGGATGGCGAAACGTCTACAATAAAGATATCCAGATGTTGCACATGTGTCTTAACTTTCATATTGTCGGTATTATTTACCTTTCTTGCACAAGATGATATCCAGTCAGGTCACCCCAGTCTACTATACCTAAATAATTCCTTAGTTGTATAAAACTCACTGCACGAAAATCAGGGACCTAGACTTGATTAGAGTTATTATGGTAATTCCGTGAGATATTGAAACTCAGTGATTTGTGAATGGTTGTTCCAGGTTCTTCACTAAGTTCAAGATTATTAATTAGAGATTCATTTTTTACCAGAGCCAAGTTAAGCAGGTTATTTTCCATCTAGTTGGCTGTCACAAACTGTTTTTAAAAGGAAACCTAAACTGTTCCTAAAAAGTCGCTCGATTCTATCTAGATTTCCTGTCAAAATGTTTCAGTTTGGTTAAAGTTGAAATTCTCCCAATAAAACAATTTTGTATCCAGATACTTGTGTAATTTCATCCCATAGAAGTTTACCTTTGTAAGTTTGGATGTCTGTATCTCATACCCAAGACTGTGTTTTCACGTCTCCATCACTTCCACTTTTATACCTTGCCTAATGCAACAGTTTAAAAATTCCCTGACATACATCGCTACTCCAACATCTTTTTTGTTGACTTTATCGGCGTGGAATAATTCATACCCTGGAATGTGTCATTCAGCAGCCATGTCCCTGTCCTTCATGCTGAACCAGGTCTCGGTTATTGCGATAATATTTATGTTTCCCGCACATCCTATTAATCTTAGCTTTCTCATAGTTTTAGCGTTCCTACTATCATTATTGCAAACCTTTAGTGAGTCAGTCGCTCGCCTCCCTCCACTGTCTCTGTTGACCAGTTTCTCTGCTTTTATTAGTAACTGTATGATGAACTATCATTTTTTTCAGAAAGTTTTACTGAAGTATCGTGAAAATTTTTGCTTCTTCCATTCCTTGTGCTGTAACTAATTTGTCCCATCCCCTACACACACACTTGTCACTCTATGTTAGTAGTGAATCTTAAACAAGTCAACACTAGATCAATGACCTACACGAAGCGAGACTTTATAAAACTCTCCACAGGCTTGATAAAACCCTCCACAAACTTGATAAAACTCTCCACAAACTTGATAAAACTCTCCACAAACTTGATAAAACTGTACACAGAGCCGAACGTTAAGCTCGATCAGACTGTTATTCCTCTCCTTGTTTACTCTCTCCCCAGGACCTTCACAATTCTCCATGATGACCCAAGAGTCAGGTCAAGTTCTCACTTACAGATTGTGGATAAGATGTGTTTGTTTTAGCTGCTGAATTTGCAATCTTACGCCTCTTTAAGTTGTAAAATGAAGTCTTTGTTTGGGAATTGTTGCATTACACCTTTTTGAGGTTACTGATTACTATTATTATTGTTGTTGCTGTTATTATTATTATTACTTTCCATTATTATTATTATTATTATTATTATTATTATTATTATTATTATTATTATTATTATTTATTATTTTATCCGACAACATCCACTAAACCCTCATGCGTCATACAGAGAGCTCTTTACAATAATAGTATACAATACATACAAGTTGAGGAATAAGACACATGTACAGCATCTGGGTATTGTTATTTTAAGAACGTTTCACCAACCGCTGTATTTGTCAATACAATACATAGATTACACAGGACGGACAGTGGAAGATGAGGTAATCAATCCCTCAGGCCCGTTACGTTATTCTTTCATCTTGGTATTGAGTATGTCTCCGAACAACCTGTTTGCTATCCTCTGAGGGCCTAACTCTGGGGCAGGATCTACTGCAACTAGTGGGCCCCGCCCATTTGTGATGATGCCTTCAACTGCTGCGCCACATTTGACTTTAATGATTCAGGAAATTGTAACAACAAGATTGCAAGCAAATCAGGGAATGGGTGGAGCTTGAACTCATGGCCAGCAGTAACAGGCTGGTTGATCAGTCCCTGATCCACCTCGAGGTCTGGTCATAGACTAGGCCGCAGGGGTGTTAACCCTCGGAATACCCTGCAGGTATACTTCAGGTATGGCAAGGTAGTCCTTAAACCCCAGTGCATAAGAGTCCACCTTCTCTCAGTCTTGAATACCTTCAAGACTGAGGGACTGATTACCACATTCACCACTACCTTGCGTATGTCATCTCTAGATTGGACTGAGAAAAATCCACTGGTTCTCGAAACTCTCCATATCATGGACAGAAAGATCTGCTGAAGTTGATTAGTACTGAAACTGATAAATATTAACATAATGGGCTGAAATAACTATATTTTGTACTCGTTGAGAAGGTTCTCTTGTGTACTCCGTAAGGGGACTGTCTGGAGGCTGGTACAGTGCTCTTAATCCAAGGTATTAGTGCTATCATGCTCCTAATTGGATCAAACGAGATTATCCTGCACAACCCACTCCAGTTCCCCTGTCTTAAGAGTACCACTGTATCTACTACTCTAACAGTGTTGTAATGTACCCTTGTTACTACCACAGTAACAGTGTTGTAATGTACCCTTGTTACTACCACAGTAACAGTGTTGTAATGTACCCTTGTTACTACCACAGTAACAGTGTTGTAATGTACCCTTGTTACTACCACAGTAACAGTGTTGTAATGTACCCTTGTTACTACCACAGTAACAGTGTTGTAATGTACCCTTGTTACTACCACAGTAACAGTGTTGTAATGTACCCTTGTTACTACCACAGTAACAGGTGTTGTAATGTACCCTTGTTATACCACAGTAACAGTGTTGTAATGTACCCTTGTTACTACCACAGTAACAGTGTTGTAATGTACCCTTGTTACTACCACAGTAACAGTGTTGTAATGTACCCTTGTTACTACCACAGTAACAGTGTTGTAATGTACCCTTGTTACTACCACAGTAACAGTGTTGTAATGTACCCTTGTTACTACCACAGTAACAGTGTTGTAATGTACCCTTGTTACTACCACAGTAACAGTTGATAAATTAGACACATGTGCAACTCTTGGGTATCTTTATTGAGGAAACGTTTCGCCACACAGTGGCTTCATCAGTCCATACAAAGGAGAATCTTGAAGAACAGGAGGAGAATGAGGTAATCAGTCCCTCAACCTTGAGTCGATGTGGTCAGTCCATCAACATGTCGGTTCTCTGAACCATTCATCTACAAACCTGTCAGACACTGCAACTTCTTGGGATCTTAATACTTGGGAATTCTTCGCTTGCTAATTCTTGGCCACGACCTACTTCAACATTGAACAAATGTTACACGACCTATGACTGCTTCACCTCTCCTGCCAACGGTTTATAAGCTCCTTCTCAGCACGTATTGCCGTATTTATTCAAGATTGATGACTGACCACATCGACTCAAGGTTGAGGGACTGATTACCTCATTCTCCTCCTGTTCTTCAAGATTCTCCTTTGTATGATGATGAAGCCACTTTGTGGCGAAACGTTCCTCAATAAAAATACCCAAAGTTGCCATTGTCTAATTTTATCACATGTCGTTCTCGACCATTCATCTACACTTAACAGTGTTTTTAATGTAAACCCTTGGGTTTCACCCAGTACAGTGTTGTAATGTACCCTTGTTATACCACGTAACAGTGTTTATTAATTCCCTTGTTATACCACAGTAACATGTTGTAAATGTAACCTTGTTATACCACAGTAAACGTGTTGTAATGTACCCTTGTTACTACACAGAACAGTGTTGTAATGTACCCTTGTTACTACCACGTACAGTGTTGTAATGTACCCTTGTTACTTACCACAGTAACAGTGTTGTAATGACCCTTTTTACAACAAACGTGTTGTAATTACCCTTTTACTACCCCCCAGTAACAGTGTGTAATGTACCCTTTTTTTTTTCTACTTTAAATTTTAATGTAAAAAAATTTCCCCCAAAAATTTTTTGTTTATTACCTTGTTAAAAACATAAATTTTTAATTTTCCCCCGTTAAAAAAGTAAGGTTTGTAATACCTTTTCTAAAATTGTTTTTTAAAAACCCCTTTTACTACCACAAACAGGTTAATTCCCTTTTAACCAGAAAGGGTGTTAAAAATTTATTATTTTTATATATTATATAAATTATTTTTTATATATATATATATATATTTATTATATACTCTCATCCATTCTCCTAGCCTCCATGGACAACTTTGTCTCCACATATATCCCATGGCTCCATCTGCTAACAACTCCACTCCCAAATATCTGCGCACATTCACTTCCTCCAATCTGACATCCTGTCTTTCATTACCTAAAATTTGGTTACCTCCTCATCATCTTGCTCTTTCCTGTGTTCGCTTTTAATTTTCAACTTATACATATCCCTTTTAATTCTTCCACCAATCTTTTCAACATTTCTTCAGAATCTCCCAAAAACATCGTGTCATCGGCAAAAAGCAACCGTGACAACTCCCACTTTTTACTAGCATCTTTATCTTCCAATCTGACACCACCAACACCCGACGATTCACTACTCTTACAACCACATCTCTAAATTATTGAAGAACAATGGTGACATCACGCATCCCTGTCTAAAGTCTACTTTTACTTTATGAACTCCCTCTTTCTTACACACCCTAATATAAACCTCACTGTCCCATAAAACCTCTTAACTGCTTTCATTAACCTTCCATGATGGTTCATAAATTAGTTAATGATACAAACAAACAAATTAGTGCACAAAGACTGGCACCGTCTGTTATTAACCTTAGCTAATATCAGATGCTATTAACCTTAGCAAATATCAGATGCTATTAGTCTTGCTAATAGCATCTGCTAATAGCAGTTGCTATTAGCTAAGACTAATAGCATCTGCTAGAAATATAGATGTTATTCTAATAACAGAGTCCTTCTTTAATCTGAAACATAGGGACAAGCCTGCTGAATGCCACATATAGAAACATAGGGACAAGCCTGCTGAATGCCACATATAGAAACATAGGGACAAGCCTGCTGAATGCCACATATAGGAACATAGGGACAAGCCTGCTGAATACCACATACACGAACATAGGGAAAGCCTGCTGAAATGCCACATATAGAACATAGGGACAAGCCTGCTGAATGCCACATATAGGAACATAGGGACAAGCCTGCTGAATACCACATACACGAACATAGGGACAAGCCTGCTGAATGCCACATATAGGAACATAGGGACAAGCCTGCTGAATGCCACATATAGGAACATAGGGACAAGCCTGCTGAATGCCACATACACGAACATAGGGACAAGCCTGCTGAATGCCACATACACGAACATAGGGACAAGCCTGCTGAATGCCACATATAGGAACATAGGGACAAGCCTGCTGAATGCCACATACACGAACATAGGGACAAGCCTGCCTGAATGCCACATATAGGAACATAGGGACAAGCCTGCTGAATGCCACATATAGGAACATAGGGACAAGCCTGCTGAATGCCACATACACGAACATAGGGACAAGCCTGCTGAATGCCACATATAGGAACATAGGGACAAGCCTGCTGAATGCCACATAAAGGAACATAGGGACAAGCCTGCTGAATGCCACATACACGAACATAGGGACAAGCCCTGCTGAATCCACATACACGAACATAGGGACAAGCCTGCTGAATGCCACATATAGGAACATAGGGACAAGCCTGCTGAATGCCACATACAGGAACATAGGGACAAGCCTGCTGAATGCCACATACACGAACATAGGGACAAGCCTGCTGAATGCCACATATAGGAACATAGGGACAAGCCTGCTGAATGCCACATATAGGAACATAGGGACAGCCTGCTGAATCCACATTATGAGAACATAGGGACAAGCCTGCTGAATGCCACATATAGGAACATAGGGACAAGCCTGCTGAATGCCACATACACGAACAAAGGGACAAGCTGCCGAATACTAATACAGAACATAGGGACAAGCCTGCTGAATACCCAATACAGGAACATAGGGGGGGAAAAAAAAAAGCCTGCTGAATACCACATACAGGAACATAGGGACAAGCCTGCGAATACCACATACGGAATAGGGACAAGCCTGCTGAATACTACATACAGGAAAATAGGACAAAACCCGCTGAATACCACATAAGGAACATAGGGACAAGCCTGCTGAATACCACATACGGAACATAGGGACAAGCCTGCTGAATACCACATACAGGAACATAGGGACAAGCCTGCTGAATACCACATACAGGAACATAGGGACAAGCCTGCTGAATACCACATACAGGAACATAGGGAAAGCCTGCTTTAATACCACATACAGGAACATAGGGACAAGCCTGCTGAATACCACATACAGGAACATAGGGACAAGCCTGCTGAATACCACATACAGGAACATAGGGACAAGCCTGCTGAATACCACATACAGGAACATAGGGACAAGCCTGCTGAATACCACATACGGGGGTGTGAATTATTCCACAATGATCAAGTCAACAGAAAAGGTGGCGGAGTTGCTCTATATGTTAAAGACAACTTAAACAGCTGCATCAGAAACGATATAAAAATGAAAGGCACAGACACAGAATCTGTTAGGCTGCAGTTTCTCGAAGGGCACGAAGAGCTAATCTTAGTTGTGATCTACAGACCTCCAGACCTGGATAGTGACCATGGTAAACTTCTGTGGGACGTTATTCTTAAGAAGGATAGGTATGATAATGACGTTTTAATGAGATATTGTAGCTTAGCCAGGGGGACTCAAATACTGACAGGGAAGCTTGAGTCTATCGCGTTTATAGAAACAACAATTTGTGACAGAGTCTACTAGGGAAAATAACCCGCTAGTTTTGTAACTGCCAAACAAAAAATGTTTCATAAATAATCCTGAGGTTAATGAAGAGCTTGGAGGAAGTGATCACAAATCTCGTAGTTTCAGTATCTGACGGAGGTACATAAGTAACTATAATAAAGTTGAAACTCCCGTTTTTCGTGCCGCAGATTTTCTCGGAATGAGAGATCGCCATCACCAGGGCAGTGTGGGGTGTGGTCGCCTCACTAGGGATCACCAGGGCAGTGTGAAGTGTGGTCTCCTCACTAGGGATCACCAGGGCAATGTGGAGAGTGGTCGCCTCACTAGGGATCACCAGGGCAGTGTGGAGTGTGGTCGCCTCACTAGGGATCACCAGGGCAGTGTGGAGTGTGGTCGCCTCACTAGGGATCACCAGGGCAGTGTGGAGTGTGGTCGCCTCACTAGGGATCACCAGGGCAGTGTGGAGTGTGGTCGCCTCACTAGGGATCACCAGGGCAGTGTGGAGTGTGGTCGCCTCACTAGGGATCACCAGGGCAGTATGAAGCGTGGTCGCCTCACCAGGGATCGCCAGGGCAGTGTGAAGCGTGGTCGCCTCACTAGGGATCGCCAGGGCAGTGTGAAGTGTGGTCGCCTCACTAGTGATCACCAGGGCAGTGTGAAGCGCGGTCGCCTCACTAAGGATCACCAGGGCAGTGTGGAGTGTGGTCGCCTCACTAGGGATCACCAGGGCAGTGTGGAGTGTGGTCGCCTCACTAGGGATCACCAGGGCAGTGTGAAGTGTGGTCGCCTCACTAGGGATCATCCGAGCAGTGTGAAGTGTGGTCGCCTCACTAGGGATCACCAGGGCAGTGTGGAGTGTGGTCGCCTCACTAGGGATCACCAGGGCAGTGTGGAGTGTGGTCGCCTCACTAGGGATCACCAGGGCAGTGTGAAGTGTGGTCGCCTCACTAGGGATCATCCGAGCAGTGTGGAGTGTGGTCGCCTCACTAGGGATCACCAGGGCAGTGTGGAGTGTGGTCGCCTCACTAGGGATCACCAGGGCAGTGTGAAGTGTGGTCGCCTCACTAGGGATCATCCGAGCAGTGTGGAGTGTGGTCGCCTCACTAGGGATCATCTGAGCAATGTGGACTGGGGTCGCCTCTTCAGGGATCACCTGAGCAGTGTGGACTACGGTCTAGATATTTCCAGGACTGAGAACTGACAAATGGATGCCAATACATCATTTTCCAGACATAAATGAACTTGAGTCAATGAATAATAGACTGAAATATCTTTTGGGTGAAAAAAAGAGGCATTTACACTACCAGTATATATCCACTTTAAGAGAGAGGTCAAATTGAAATAAGAAAGGCTAAAAGAGATTACGAACTTAAGGTTATGAGCGAATCAAAGGTTTTCTTTCAGGTCTATTGAAACCAGATTAGGGAATAAACAGACCCACTTAAATGTAACTCAGGTCAGGAAATGTGTGTAATTTGTTAACCACTTATTTTCTAATATGTTTTTACTACGGAAGAGGAACAATATGAAATCATAAAAATAAAATTAAATTTTATAGGGTCAGAAACGAAAATAAAATCCCCGGGCCCTGATGAATTGTTTTCAAGGATTCTAAAGGAATGTAAGAGGGACTTAGTAACCATTAGCCTGTCTCTTGTAACTATGTACTTCAAAAGGGTTTCGTACCAGATGTGTTGGAATACTGCAAAGTAATCCTTATGTTCTATGAAAGAGTGTGATTATGTCCTTGTTTTCAAGCTGTATGACATGTCAGCCTATCTTGAGTTGTAAGATAGTTGATGGAATCCGTAAATTGAGGTGAAAGTCGATCCAACATGATAAATGTATTTTTATCATTGTAGCTCAGCTCTGTTTACAAATTTTATTGCCGCTTGTGTATTGTGTTTGGGGGCAAGTGGACAAGTTAAACAATTACTCGGTGGGGTGTATGTGGCTTTCAGGATTGCCTGGTTTTTTGGTTACACTCAGGAGTCGGTGGTAGATAATAGTATCTGCTCTTAGAATAGTGGGTGTAAGGGTCCCAGGATCGTGGACTAGTGGATTGATAAGCATCGGAGACTTTGCATAAAAAGGGGAGAAATCAGAGTTTTTACCTGTTACCAGTGGTGTTCCACAGGGGTCATTATTAGACCCCTTGTTATTCACAATTTACATAATGGACATAGATGAGAGAATAAATAGCGATATAAGCAAGTTTGCTGGTGACATTTAAATAAGCCGTCAAATAAATTCTGATGAGGACACAAGAGAACTACTTTGTGTCCTAGATATATTGACGTTGTGCTTGATGAAATGCTAGAAGCAGTTTAATGCAGACAACTGTAAAATTCTGTTACTGAGAGAACAATATAACTGTGGTACTTATAGACTAAATTATGTAGATCTCTGTCAAAGTGAATGCGAGAAAGATTTAGCTCTGGTTAGCAAGACAACAGTGCATAAGTGGTCGCAATAAAGCTAATAGAATTCTTGGCTTTATATCAAGAAGTATAAATAATAGAAGTCTTAAAGTTATATTTCAACTTTATTTATCCTTGGTAAAGCCTCATTTAAATTATAATGCTCAGTTCTGGCCTCTCCATTATAGACTGAACATAATTGCTCTGGACAACATACAGAAAATTCTGACGAAATTGATTCCACATATCAGAAAGGTTTCTTGCGAGATAAGCTGAACGTGCTGAACCTGCACTCTCTGCAGAGGAGTAGAATAAAGGGAGATGTGATGGAGTGAACAGATGAAAACTGGAATAAATAAAGGGTATGCGCTTGACGAAGAGGAGCAAATAGCGTAACAAAACTCAGTCGTGGAGACAACTTGTCTAACTGTAGGGAAAACAACATATAGTCTCAGATAATTTATAATATATGGAATGACTTTGTCCGGATTTTCTTAGTTGGCGCGAGTCCAGAGAAACAATCCTCCCTCTCCACCCCGACAACACCACTGCCTTTCTCCCTCTCTTCCCACTTTCCCGACAACACCACTGGCTAGGATCCCTCTCCCACCCCCGGGGAAATCCTGGCATGCTCCCTCCCCCTCCTCGGAGAAATCCTGGCATGCTCCCTCTCCCCCCTCGGAAACCCTGGCCCATGCTCCCTCTCTCCAAGACAACACTGGCATGCTTGCTCTCCCCCCTCCGGACAACCCTGGCATGCTCCCTCTCCCCTCCTCCGGACAACCCTGGCATGCTCCCTCACCCCTCCTCCGGAGAATCCTGGCATGCTCCCTCTCCCCCCTCCGGACAACCCTGGCATGCTCCCTCTCTCCCCAGACAACCCTGGCATGCTCCCTCTCCCCCCCTCCGGACAACCCTGGCATGCTCCCTCACCTCCTCCGGAGGAATCTGGCTGCCTCCCTCCCCCTCCGGACAAAACCCTGGCATGCTTCCCTCTCTCCCCAGACATCCCTGGCTTGTCTCCCTCTCCCCCCTTCGGACAACCATGGGCATGCTCCCTCTCACCCCAGACAACCCTGCATGTCCTCTCACCTCGGAGAACCCTGGCATGTCCTCTACCCCCCGGACAACCAGGCATGCTCCTCTCCCCCGGACAAGCTGGCTTGCTCCCTCTCTTCCCTCCTGACAACCCTGGTTGCACCCTCTCCCCTTCCCCCCATGGACACACCCGGTTTGCACCCTCTCCCTTCCCCCCTGGACAACCCTGGCTTGCACCCTCTCCTCCCCCTGGACCACCCTGGCGTGCACCCGCTCCTCCCCCCTGGACTCCCTGGCTTGACCCTCTCCTCCCCCTGGACAACCGGTTGCACCTTTCCTCCCCCCTGGACAACCAGGCTTGCACCCTCTCCCTCCCTCCCTGGACAACCCTGGCTTGCACCCTCTTCCTCCCTCTTTGGACAACCTGGCTTGCTCCCTTCTCCCCCTGGATAACCCTGGATTGCACCTCTCCCTCCCCCTGGTCAACCCTGGCTTGCACCCTCCTCCACCCCTGGACAACAGCTAGCACCCTCTCCCTCCCTGGACAGCCTGGCTTGCTCCCTTCCCTCTCCCTGGACAACCCTGGCTTGCATCGCTCCTCCCCCCTGGGCATTACCTGGCTTGCTCCCTCTAATCCCCCCTGAGACAACCCTGGCTTGCACCCTCTCCCTCCCCCCCTGGAAAACCCTGGCTTGCACCTCTCCCTCCCCCTGGACACTGGCTTGCAACCCTCTCCCTCCCACCTGGACAACTTGGCTTGCAAACATCTCCCTCCCTGGACAACTGGCTTGCACTCTCTCCCTCTTCCTGGTCAACCCTGGCTGCACCTCTCCCTCCCCGGGACAATCCTGGCTAGATCTCTCCCCTACCCCCCTGGCAACCCTGGCTTGCAGCCTCTCCCTCCCCCCTGGAAAACCCTGTCTTGCACCCTCTCCCTCCCCCCCTGGACAACCTGCTTGCACGCTCTCCCTCCCCCTGGACAAACCATGCTTGCACCCTCTCCCTCCCCCCTGGACTACCTGCTTGACACCCTCTCCCTCATCTCCTGGGACAACCCTGGCTTGCATCCTCTCCTCCCTCCCGGGCAACCCTGCTTGCTCCCTCTCCTCCCCCCTGGACAACCCTGGCTTGCACCTCTCCCTCCCCCCCTGACAACCCTGGCTTGCACCCTCTCCCCTCCACCATGGTCAACCCTGGCTTGTACCCTTCTCCTCCCCAGGACACCTGGCGTGCATCCTTCCCTCCTCCCTGGGCATCCCTGGCTTGCTCCCTCTCCCTCCCCCTGGACAACCTGGCTTGCCACCCCTCTCCCTCCCCCCTGGACAACCTGGCTTGCACCTCTCCCCCACCCCTGGAAAACCCTGGTTCGCACCCTCTCCCTCCCCCGGACAACCCTGGCTTGCACCCTATCCTCCCCTGGTCAACCTTGCTTGCACCCACTCTCTCCCCCTGGACAACCCTGGGGTTGCACCCCTCTCCCTTCCCCCTGGACAATCCCGCTTGCACCTCTCCCTCCCCCTGGGCAAACCCTGGCTGCACCCTCTCCCCTCCCCCTGACAACCGGGCTTGCTCCCTCTCCCTCCCCCCCTGGATAACCGGCTTGAACCTCTCCCTCCCCTGGGACAACCCTGGCATGCATCCTCTTACCTCCCCCCATGGGCAAAACCCTTGCTGCATCCCTCTCCCTCCCACCTGGACTACCTGGCTTGCACCTCTCCCTCCCCCCTGGGACAACCTGGCTTGCACCCTCTCCTCCCCCCCTGGAAACCCTGGCTTGCACCCTCTCCCTCCCCCCTGGACAAACCCTGCTTTCCCTCTCCCTCCCCCCTGAGACAACCATGGCTTGACATCCTCTCCCTTCCGCACTGGCAACGGGGCTTGCCCCTCTCCTCCCCCTGGACAAACCCTGGCTTGCACCCTCTCCCTCCCCCCCTGGACACACCCTGGGCTTGCACCCTCTCCTCCCTCCCTGGACAATCCTGCTTGCACCCTCTCCCTCCCCCCTGGACAACCCCCTGGGTTGCGCCCTCTCCCTCCCCCCCTGGACAACCCTGGCTTGACGCCCTATCCCTCCCCCAAGGACTACCTGGCTTGCACCCTGTCCCTCCCCCCTGGACAACCCTGGGCTTGCTCCTCTCCCTCCCCCCTGGACAACCCTGGCTTGCACCCCTCTCCTCCCCCCTGGTCAACCCTGGCTTGCACCCTCTCCCTCCCCCCCCTGGACAACCTGGCTTGCACCTCTCCCTCCCCCTGGATACCTGGCTTGCTCCTCATCCCTCCCCCGACAACCTGGCTGGCCTCCTCTCCCTCCCCCTGGGCAACCGTGGCTTGCTCATCTCCCTCCCCCCTGGACAACCCTGGCTTGCACCCTTCTCCGTTCCCCCCTGGACAACCCTGACTTGCCCACTCTCCCTCCCTCCCCGGACATTCCTGGTTGCCCCTCTCCCTCCCCCCCGGACAACCCAGGGTTGCGCTCTCCTCCCCCCTGGACACCCTGCTAGCACCCTCCCCTCCCCCTGGACTTCCATTGGCTTGCACCCTGTCCTCCACCCTGGGACAACCTGGCTTGCTCCCTCTCCTCCCCCCCGGACAACCCTGGCTTGCACCCTCTCCCTCCCCCTGGACAAAACCTGGCCTTGCACCCCTCTCCCTCCCCCCTGGACAAACCTGGCTTGCACCCTCTCCCTCCCCCCTAGGACAACCCTGGCTTCTCCTCTCCCTCCCCCCCTGGACAACCATGGCTTGCATCCTCTCCCTCCCCCCTGGGCACAACGTGGCTTGCTCCCTCTCCCTCCCCCCTGGTCACCCTGGCTTGCACCCTCTCCCTCCCTCCTGGAACCCTGGCTTGCACCCTCTCCGTCCCCCCCTGGGACAACCCTGACTTGACACCCTCTCCCTCCACCTGGACCAACACTGCTTGCACCTCTCCGCCCCCCTCGACAACCCTGGCTTGCACCCTATCCCTCCCCTGGACAACCCTGATTGCACCCTCTCCCTCCCCAGGACAACCTGGCTGCACCCTCTCCCCTTTTACCCCCGGGACAACCCTGGCTTGCACCCTCTCCCTTCCCCCTGGACACCCTGGGCTTGCACCCTCTCCTCCCCATGGAACAACTTGGCTTGCTCCCTCTCCTCCCACCTGAAAACCAGGCTTGCACCTCTCCTCCCCCTGGACAAACCCTGGCTTGCACCCTCTCCCTCCCCCTGGACAACCCTGGCTTTCACCCTTCCCTCCCCCCCTGGAAACCCTGGCTTGCACCCTCCTCCATCCCCCCTGAACAACCTGGCTTGCACCCTCTCCCTCTCCTTGGAAACCCTGGCTTGCACCATCTCCCTTCCTTCCTGGAAAACCTGGGCTTGCACCCTCCCCCTCCTCCCTGACAACCCTGGCTTGCACCCTCTCCCTCCCCACTGGGACAACCCTGCTGGCACCTCTCCCCTCCCCCCTGGACAACCATGGCTTGCACCCTCTCCCTCCCCCCTGGACAACATGGCTTTGCACCCTCTCCCTCCCCCCTGGAAAACTCTGGCTTGCACCCTCTCCCTCCCGCTGGACATACCCCTGGCTTGCACCCTCTATCTCCCCCCTGGACAACCCTGGCTTGCACCGTCTCCTCACCCCATGGAACAACCCTGGCTTGCACCTCGCCTCACCCTGGACAAACCTGCTTTTGCACCCTCTCCCTCCCCCCCTGGAATACCCTGGCTTGAACCCTCTCCATCACCCCCTGGTCAACCGGGCTTGCACCCTCTCCCTCACCCCTGGACAACCCTGCTTGCTCCCTCTCCCTCCCCCCTGGACAACCTGGCTTGCTCCTCTCCTCCCCCCATGGGACAACCCTGGCTTGCACCCTCTCCTACCCCCTGGCAACTGGCTTGCACCCTCTCCCTCCCCCTGACAACCCTTGCTTTGCACCTCCCCTCCCCTGGACAACCCTGGCTTGCACCTCTCCCTCCCCGCTGGAAAACCCGGCTTGCACCCTTCCCCTCCCGCTGGCAACCCTGGCTTGCCACCTCTCCTCCCGACTGGACATCCCTGGCTTGCACCTCCTCCTGGACACCTGTCTTGCACCCTCCCCCCCGGGACAACCCTGGCTTGCAACCCCTTCCCCCCCCTGCGACACCCTGGCTTGGCACCTTCCCCCACCTGGCAAACCCTGGCTTGCCACCTTCCACCCCCATGGACAACTGGCTTGCCTCCTTCCCCCCGGACAACCCTGGCTTGCACCTTCCCCCTTGGACAACCTGGCTTGCACTTCCCCCCATGGACAACCTGGCTTGCACCTTCCCCCCCTGGACAACTGGCTTGCAACTTCCCCCTGGGACATAACCTGGCTAGCCACCTTCCCCCATGGACAACCCTGGCTTGCACCTTCCCCCCCTGGAACAACCCTGGCTGCACCTTCCCCCCCAAGGACACCCCTGGCTTGCACCTTCCCCCCTGGACAACCTGCCTTGCACTTCCCCCCCTGGAAAACCCTGGCTAGGCACTTCCCCCCATGGACAAACCCTGGCTTGCACCTTCCCCCCCCTGGACAACACTGGCTTGCACCTTCCCCCCATGGACACCCTGGCTTGAACTTCCCCCCCTGGACAACCCTGGCTTGACCTTCCCCCACTGGACAACCCTGGGCTTGCAACCTTCACCAAACTTGGTCAACCGGGCTTGCACCCTCCCCCCATGGACAACCTGGCTTGCACCCTCCCCCCTGGACAACCCTGGTTGCACCCTCCCCCTGGACTAACCTGGCTTGCCACCCTCCCCACAGGACAACCCTTGGGCTTGCACCTCCCCCATGACAACCCTGGCTTGCACCATCCCCCCATGGACAACCCTGGCTTGCTCCTCCCCCCCATGGACATCCCTGGCTTGCACCCTCCCCCCCTGGACAACCTGGCTTGCTCCCTCCCCCCCATGGGACAACCCTGGCTTGCACCCTCCCCCCCTGGACAACCTGGCTTGCACTTCCCCATGACAAACCCTGGCTTGCACCCTCCCCCCCATGAGACATCTGGCTTGCACCCTCCCCCCATGGACAACCCTGGCTTGCATCCCTCCCTCCCATGGACAACCCTGGCTTGCTCCCTCCCCCCCATGGACAACCTGGCTGCTCCCCTACCCCATGACAACCCTGGCTTGCACCCTCCCCCCATGGACAACCCTGGCTTGCACCCTCCCCCCCATGGACAACCCTGGCTTGCACCATCCCCCATGGGACAACCCTGGCTTGCCCCCGCCCCCCCATGGACAAAACCTGCGCTTGATCCATGGCAAGGATACCATAACACATTGTTCGTGTCATCTCCAAATTTTTTATTGCTGAGAGAGGAATGTTGAAAATATCATCACCACTTTCTCCAGGTCATCGTTAAACTGTCTAAATCTTTCCACCGTATGATTATTATTATTATTTTTACAATGAAAGCTAAGCGGGCTTACACCCCACACGGTCTTCAGAGCTACAATGATCAGGAAGTGGAATTAGACACATGTGCAACATCTGGGTATATTTGTAGACATGTCACCAAGCAGTTACTTTATCCACACAATACAAGGACATAATGTGAAGAAATGTATACAAAATAAGAGGTAATTATTCTTTCAACCTCGAAGTTGGTGAAGATCACCGTAGTATTGATGATCACCGTAGTCTTGATGATCACCGTAGTCTTGATGATCACCGTAGTCTTGATGATCACCGTAGTTTGATGATCACGTAGTCTGATGGATCACCGTTAGTCTTGTTGATAAACGTAGTCTTGATGATTCACGTAGTCTTGGATGAATCACAGTAGTCTGATGATAACCGTAGTCTTGATGATCACCGTAGTCTTGATGATCACCGTAGTCTTGATGATCACCGTAGTCTTGATGATCACCGTAGTCTTGATGATCACCGTAGTCTTGATGATCACCGTAGTCTTGATGATCACCGTAGTCTTGATGATCACCGTAATCGGGATATCACCGTAGTCTTCATGATCACCGTAGTCTTGATGACACCGACGTACGATGATCACCGTAGTCTTGATGATCACCGTTAGTCTTGATGACACCGTAGTCTTGATGATCAACTTAGTCTTGATGATCACCGTAGTCTGTGATACCGTAGTCTTGATGATCACGTAAGTCTTGATGATCACCGTAGTCTTGATTGATCACCGTAGTCTTGATGATGCACCGTAGTCTTGATGATGCACCGTAAGTCTTGATGAGCACCGAAAAGTACGTGAGCATCGTATTTGATGATCACCGTAGTCTTGATGATCACCGTAGTCTTGATGATCACCGTAGTCTTGATGATCACCGTAGTCTTGATGATCACCGGAGTCTTGATGATCACGTAGTCTTGATGAGCACCGAGCCCTTGATGAGCACCGTAGTCTTGATGAGCACCGTAGTCTTGAGATGCACCGTTAGTCTTGATGATCACCGTATCGTGATACGTAGTCTTGATGATCACCGTAGTCTTGATGATCACCGTAGTCTTGATGATCACCGTAGTCTTGATGATCACCGTAGTCTTGATGATCACCGTAGTCTTGATGATCACCGTAGTCTTAAATGAGCACCGTAGTCTTGAAAGAGCACCTAGTCTTGAAGATCACCATAGTCTTGATGAGCACCGTAGTCTTGATGAGCACCGTAGTCTTGAAGAGCACCGTAGTCTTGAAGAGCACCGTAGTCTTGAATGAGCACGTAGTCTTAAATGAGCACCGTTAGTCTTGAAGAGCACCGTAGTCTTGGAAGAGCACCATAGTCTTGAAGAGCACCGTAGTCTTGAAGAGCACGTAGATCTTGAAGAGCACCGATAGTCTTGATGAGCACCGTAGTCTTGAGAGCACGTAGTCTTGAGAGCACCGTATATTTCTTGAAGAGCACCGTAGTCTTGAGAGCACCTAGTCTTGAAGAGAAACCATAGTCTTGAAGAGCACCGTAGTCTTGAAGAGCACCGTAGTCTTGATAGAGCACCGTAGTCTTGAAGAGCACCGTATTAGACCTGAAGAGCACGTATTAGTCTTTGAAGAGCATCGTAGTCTTGAGAGCACGTAGTCTTGAAGAGCACGTAGTCTTGAAGAGCACCGTAGTCTTGAAGAGCACCGTAGTCTTGAAGAGCACGTAGTCTTTGAAGAGCACGTAGTCTTGAAGAGCACCGTAGTCTTGAAGAGCACCGTAGTCTTGAAGAGCACCGTAGTCTTGAAGAGCACCGTAGTCTTGAAGAGCACCGTAGTCTTGAAGAGCACCGTAGTCTTGAAGAGCAGCGTAGTCTTGAAGAGCACCGTAGTCTTGAAGAGCACCGTAGTCTTGAAGAGCACCATAGTCTTGAAGAGCACCGTAGTCTTGAAGAGCACCGTAGTCTTGAAGAGCACTGTAGTCTTGAAGAGCACGATAGTCTTGAAGAGCAGGGGTAGTCTTGAAGAGCACCTTTAGTCTTGAAGAGCACCGTAGTCTTGAAGAGCACCATAGTCTTGAAGAGCACCGTAGTCTTGAAGAGCACCGTAGTCTTGAAGAGCACCGTAGTCTTGAAGAGCACCGTAGTCTTGAAGAGCACCGTAGTCTTGAAGCAGCCACCTTAGTCTTGAAGAGCACCGTATAGTCTTGAAGAGCACCGTAGTCTTAAAGGGAGCACTGTAGTCTTGAAGAGCACGTAGTCTTGAAGAGACTGCGTTATCTTGAAGAGCACGTAGTCTTTGAAGAGCACGTAGTCTTGAAGAGCACGTAGTCTTGAAGAGCACGTAGTCTTGAAGAGCACCGTAGTCTTGAAGAGCAGTAGTCTTGAAGAGCACGTAGTTCTTAAAAGACCCACTGTAGTCTTGAAGAGCACGTAGTCTTGAAGAGCACCGTAGTCTTGAAGAGCACTGTAGTCTTGAAGAGCACCGTAGTCTTGAAGAGCAGCGTAGTCTTGAAGAGCACCGTAGTCTTGGAAGAGAAGCTTAGTCTTGAAGAGCCGTAGTCTGAAGAGCACCGTATTTGAGAATAGTCTTGAAGAGCACGTATAGTCTTGTATTGAAGAGCACTGTAGTCTTGAAGAGCACCGTAGTCTTGGAGCGCGAGTCTTGAAGAGCACCGTATTAGTCTTGAAGAGCAACGTAGTCTTGAAGAGCGCGTAGTCTTAAAGAGCACTGTAAGTTCTTGAAGAGCACCGTTTAGTCTGGAAGAGCAGCTAAAACACGTAGTCTTGAAGAGCACCGTAGTCTTGAAGAGCACTGTAGTCTTGAAGAGCACCTAGTCTTGAAGAGCACCGTAGTCTTGAAGATGCACGTAGTCTTGAAGAGCACCGTAGTCTTGAGGAGCACCGTAGTCTTGAAGAGCACCGTAGTCTTGAAGAGCACTGTAGTCTTGAAGAGCACCGTAGTCTTGAAGAGCAGCGTAGTCTTGAAGAGCACTGTAGTCTTGAAGAGCACCGTAGTCTTGAAGAGCACCGTAGTCTTGAAGAGCACCGTAGTCTTGAAGAGCACTGTAGTCTTGAAGAGCACCTAGTCTTGAGAGCACGTAGTCTTGAAGAGCAACGTAGTCTTGAAGAGCACTGTAGTCTTGAAGAGCACCGTAGTCTTGAAGAGCAGCGTAGTCTTGAAGAGCACGTAGTCTTGAAGAGCACCGTAGTCTTGAAGAGCACCGTAGTCTTGAAGAGCACCGTAGTCTTGAAGAGCAGCGTAGTCTTGAAGAGCAGCGTAGTCTTGAAGAGCACCGTAGTCTTGAAGAGCACCGTAGTCTTGAAGAGCACCGTAGTCTTGAAGAGCACCGTAGTCTTGAAGAGCAGCCGTAGTCTTGAAGAGCACGTAGTCTTGAAGAGCACCGTAGTCTTGAAGAGAACCTAGTAGTTTTGAAGAGCACCGTAGTCTTGAAGAGCACCGTAGTCTTGAAGAGCACCGTTGTCTTGAAGAGCACCGTAGTCTTGAAGAGCAGCATAGTCTTGAAGAGCACCGTAGTCTTGAAGAGCACTGTAGTCTTGAAGAGCACCATAGTCTTGAAGAGCACCGTAGTCTTGAAGAGCACGTAGTCTTGAAGAGCACCGTAGTCTTGAAGAGCACCGTAGTCTTGAAGAGCACTGTAGTCTTGAAGAGCACCGTAGTCTTGAAGAGCAGCGTAGTCTTGAAGAGCACCGTAGTCTTGAAGAGCAGCGTAGTCTTGAAGAGCACCGTAGTCTTAAAGAGCACCGTAGTCTTGAAGAGCAGCGATAGTCTTAGAGGGGTAGCCACCGTAGTCTTGAAGAGCACCGTATAGTCTTGAAAGAGCACCGTAGTCTTGAAGAGCACCGTAGTCTTGAAGAGCACCGTAGTCTTGAAGAGCAGCGTAGTCTTGAAGAGCACCGTAGTCTTGAAGAGCACTGTAGTCTTGAAGAGCACCATAGTCTTGAAGAGCACCGTAGTCTTGAAGAGCAGCTGTAGTCTTGAAGAGCACTGTAGTCTTGAAGAGCACCGTAGTCTTGAAGAACCGTGTCTTGAAGAGCACCGTAGTCTTGAAGAGCACCGTAGTCTTGAAGACACCGTAGTCTTGAAGAGCAGTAGTCTTGAAGAGCACCGTATAAGTCTTGAAGAGCACCGTAGTCTTGAAGAGCACCGTAGTCTTGAAGAGCACCGTAGTCTTGAAGAGCACCGTAGTCTTGAAGAGCACCGTAGTCTTGAAGAGCACCGTAGTCTTGAAGACCCACTATCTTGAGAGCACTTAGTCTTGAAGAGCACCGTAGTCTTGAAGAGCACCGTAGTCTTGAAGAGCACCGTAGTCTTGAAGAGCACTGTAGTCTTGAAGAGCACCATTGGGGGTCTTGAAGAGCACAGTAGTCTTGAAGAGCACGTAGTCTTGAAGAGCACCGTAGTCTTGAAGAGCAACCGCACTTAGTCTTGAAGAGCACCGTAGTCTTGAAGAGCACCGTAGTCTTGAAGAGCACCGTAGTCTTGAAGAGCACCGTAGTCTTGAAGAGCAGCATAGTCTTGAAGAGCACTGTAGTCTTGAAGAGCACCGTAGTCTTGAAGAGCACCGTAGTCTTGAAGAGCACCGTAGTCTTGAAGAGCACCGTAGTCTTGAAGAGCACCGTAGTCTTGAAGAGCACCGAGTCTTTAAGTCTTGAAGAGCACCGTAGTCTTGAAGAGCACACCGTAGTCTTGAAGAGCACCGTAGTCTTGAAGAGCACCGTAGTCTTGAAGAGCACGTAAGTCTTGAAGAGCACCTTTAGTCTTGAAGAGCACCGAATTCTTGAAGAGCACCGTAGTCTTGAAGAGCACGTAAGTCTTGAAGAGCACCGTAGTCTTGAAGAGCAGCCAGTTAGTCTTGAAGAGCAGCGTAGTCTTGAAGAGCACGTAGTCTTGAAGAGCACCTAGTCTTGAAGAGCACCGTAGTCTTGAAGAGCACCGTAGTCTTGAAGAGCAGCGTAGTCTTGAAGAGCCCCGTAGTCTTGAAGAGCACCGTAGTCTTGAAGAGCAACGTAGTCTTGGAAGAGCAGCGTAGTCTTGAAGAGCACCGTTAGTCTTGAAGAGCACCGTAGTCTTGAAGAGCACCGTAGTCTTGAAGAGCACCGTAGTCTTGAAGAGCACCGTAGTCTTGAAGAGCACGTAGTCTTGAAGAGCACCGTAGTCTTGAAGAAGAGCCACGCGTAGTCTTGAAGAGCAGCGTAGTCTTGAAGAGCACTAGTAGTCTTGAAGAGCACCGTAAGTCTTGAAGAGCACCGAAAGTCTTAAAAGAGCACCGTAGTCTTGAAGGCATTTGTCTTGAAGAGCACCGTAGTCTTGAAGAGCACTAGTCTTGAAGAGCAGCGTAGTCTTGAAGAGCACTGTAGTCTTGAAGAGCACCGTAGTCTTGAAGAGCACGTAGTCTGAGAGCATTAGTCTTGAAGAGCACGTAGTCTTGAAGAGCACGTAGTCTTGAAGAGCACCGTAGTCTTGAAGAGCACCTATTTGAAGATCACGTAGTCTTGAAGAGCACCGTAGTCTTGAAGAGCACCATAGTCTTGAAGAGCACCGTACAACGTAGTCTGAAGAGCACCGTAGTCTTGAAGAGCACCGTAGTCTTGAAGGGCACCGTAGTCTTGAAAGAGCAGCAGGCACTGTAGTCTTGAAGAGCACCGTAGTCTTGAAGAGCACCGTAGTCTTGAAGAGCAGCGTAGTCTTGAAGAGCAGCGTAGTCTTGAAGAGCACCGTAGTCTTGAAGAGCAGCGTAGTCTTGAAGAGCACCATAGTTAAGAGCCCTAGTCTTGAAGAGCACCGTAGTCTTGAAGAGCACCGTAGTCTTGAAGAGCACCGTAGTCTTGAAGAGCACCGTAGTCTTGAAGATCAGCGTAGTCTTGAAGAGCACCGTAGTCTTGAAGAGCACCGTTGTCTTGAAGAGCACCGTAGTCTTGAAGAGCACCGTAGTCTTGAAGAGCACCGTAGTCTTGAAGATCAGCGTAGTCTTGAAGAGCACCGTAGTCTTGAAGAGCAGCGTAGTCTTGAAGAGCACCGTAGTCTTAAAGCACCGTAGCCCTTGAAAGCAATAGTCTTAGATCGCGTAGTCTTTGAAGAGCACCGGTCTTTAGTCTTGAAGAGCACCGTAGTCTGGGCACCGTCTGAAGAGCACCGTATCTTAGACAATCTTGAAGATCAGCGTAGTCTTGAAGAGCACCGTAGTCTTGAAGAGCAGCGTAGTCTTGAAGAGCACCGTAGTCTTGAAGAGCACCGTAGTCTTGAAGAGCAGCGTAGTCTTGAAGAGCACCGTAGTCTTGAAGAGCACCGTAGTCTTGAAGAGCACCATTGTCTTGAAGAGCACCGTAGTCTTGAAGAGCACCGTAGTCTTGAAGAGCACCGTAGTCTTGAAGATCACCGTAGTCTTGAAGATCACCGTAGTCTTGAAGATCACCGTAGTCTTGAAGATCACCGTAGTCATCAAGACTACGGTGATCTTCACCAACTCCACGGCTGATGGATTGATTACCTCAGTTTTGTATACATTTCTTCACGTTCCTTGTACTGATAAAATCATTGCTTGACGAAACGTCTACTAAAGAAAAGATTCCCAGATGTTGCACGTGTCTAAATTCTTCATCATATTGGTACTGTATAATATTTATGTTTAAAGACCTGTCCAGCATGGCCCAACATGGCCCAGCATGGCCCAGCATGGCCCAGCATGGCCCAGCTTAGCCCACAGTTATGACTGACCTTAGAATTTGTAATAATTTTGACCTGAGTATAGGTGATGCTTAATATCCAATATACTCATGGAAAATCTTAATAAGGTTGTACGATGGGCTGATGAAAAGACTGAGTTAAAACATGTTGTTAATATAACGTTATTTACGTAATATTCTATAAGGTATTTTAAAATGGTGCCTTATAAAGAAATAACACTTAACAGACTTATAACTTATATACCATTTACAATTACATTTTCTGACTGAATGGGTGTTTCCATGTGACACTGATAGAGTTACGTGGTCACTCAAACCACAGACAATCCAAGCTTAATAATTGAAATCTCTTTAAACACTAAAGAGATTTTACTTGGTGAGAGTCTCACAAATACTCTACTTTCAAGAGACTGAGAGAATAATACTATACTGCTGGGTAACTTCTCAGTCAAAGTCAACTTCATGTGGCATCAGGCGGGTAGTACAGAGGTGACGCCACACAAATATAAATTGGTCGTTACTCATGGTGAACCATCCATATCCTCACCAGAATAATTATATACATATAATGAAAATGGGAAAGATGAACATGAATATTTAATATTATAAAGCTGATTACTCTCGTTTTAGCATTTAATGATAGTAATCGCAATGTAATATTAGAAAGATGAACAAATATGAAAGACATATCACAACTGCATCTCGGCGCAACACCTGCCTTGGTCCAGCATGGCCCAGCATGGTCCAGCATGGCCCCAGCATGGTTCCAGCATGGCCAGAATGGTCAGCATGGTCCAGCATGGTCCAGCTGGTCAGCATGGCCAGATGATCAGCTGTCCAGCATGAACACTTAGATCATAGGTAGAGTGGAACAATGCCCGCAGGCCCACTGTGATAAATGGCTAGAAATCGGTACAGCTGCAAAAATAGTTCACTTGTTGCATTGGTGAATTACAGAGGTAATCGCTTGGCCTCACAGTAGAAATTTATCAGCTGTCCAGTGGCCCCGTAAAGTTAGGCAGGCTTAGAAGGTAAGCAGGGCCACTGCCAGCATGGCCACGTGGTTCAGTCTAGATCAGGTCCATGGTCCGTCACGGCTCAAGCTTGTTATGGTTAGAGGACTGATGACAGCATGGTCCACATGCACCCACATGGCTTCTTGCCGAGTAACGAAGATTTAGAGAAAGTGAACATGCGCAGAAAACGGATAAATTCAGAACCATCAATTGAAAATAGCACTTGTCAAATGTGGGAATCCCTCACTGAAGAAAAGTTTTCATCCACAGTGACTTATCATCAGGCAGTAGTACTGCAGTGCATTTGGTATATCATCCCCATCTCAAGATGGATATTATTAGCATCTTGGACTTCCTCACGAAAATCAAATATCTTGTGTTGACGGACTTTGAAGTGACCTTGTGGCTGAGTTTCACCCACGCTAGCGGGAGACATCGAGTATCATGTAATAAAGAGTTGTCATTCGTGAGGGTTTCCCCAGTCTGATAGCGTGTCTATGTCTAACCCACTTCATTATTGGTGTTATAAATAATAATGTTGATGAGGACTTACTAAGTTCGTCACGGCCAGCTAGCGGAGACTCGTCTGTAAACTTGTATCGGGTCACATTGGTCATGAAACTTTGTGTATAATATACTATTGATGATCTTATGACCAGTGGCCCAGTGACTAGTGCGTCGGTCTGGAGTTTTGACTCTCTGCGGGTCTAACACCACCCGTGGTATGATTTGTGTTATATAATAAAATGTATGACTTACGTTAGTCTACCGAGGAAATTTAATGTTGAGAAATCAAATCAGGACATTATTGACAAAAGAAGAATTTTAAGTTAGGTCAAGATAATTTTGGCGCAGTTGCCAGGCAGGTGGGGAGACAGGTAGGTGGGCAGACAGGTGGGTATTTGGGCAGGCATATAGGTAGGTGAGCAGACAGGTGGGTGGGTGGGCAGGCAGGCAGGCATGTGGGTGGGTGGGTGGGCTTACAGGCAGGCAGGCAGGTGGGTGGATGGGCAGGCAGGGTTTGGGCAGGCAGGTGGGTGGGCAGGAAGGCAGGTGGGTGGGCAGGAAGGCAGGTGGGTGTCAATATACAGGTCACAGCACCATGCCACCAGTCACGTACACTTAAGTGAAGATATTTTAGATGTAATATAGATACCACTTCCTACTCCTCCTCCTTTTCATTATCGTCTTTTCTTTTTGCTAGTCTCGTCTTTATTGATATATTTTTTGTTACCGTCATGATGTAGTTAATATTTCTCAGTTATCAGTTCAGGTGCTCAATTTACCAGTTATCTTAAATAATTTATAGTTCTCTCTCTCTCTCTCTCTCTCTCTCTCTCTCTCTCTCTCTCTCTCTCTCTCTCTCTCTCTCTCTCTCTCTCTCTCTCTCTCCTCTCTCTCTCTCTCTCTCTCTCTCACACACACACACACAACATAACTACACACACACACACACACTAGCCAAGGTGGCCAGAAGAGCTCACATGGGTAGAGCAAAGTTACTAGTTATGGGTGATTTCAATCACAAGGAGATTGACTGGGAAAACATGGAGCCATATGGGGTCCCGAAACATGGAGAGCCAAGATGACGGATGTGGTACTGGAAAACGTCATGCATCAACATGTTAGGGACACTACCAGAGAGAGAGAGGTGAGGATGAACAAGCAAGACTGGACCTCATGTTCACCCTGAGTAGCTCGGACAATGAGGACATCACATATGGAAGGTCCCTTGGAGACTACACAGGCATGAGGAACTTCCTGCAAGACGTTCATTGGGAGAGAGAACTGGCAGGAAAACAAGCAAAAGAAATGAAGGACTACATGACAACAAAATGCAAGGAGGCAGAGGAGATGTTTGTTCCCAAGGGCAACAGAAATAATGGGAAGACCAGAACGAGTCCTTGGTTCACCCAAAAGTGTAGGGAGGCATAAACTAAGTGTGCTAGAGAATGGAAAAAATACAGAAGACAAAGGACCCAGGAAGAAAAAGAGATTAGCCGAAGAGCCAGAAACGAATATGCACAGATAAGGGAAGCTCAGCGACAATATGACGATGACATAACATCGAAAGACAAGTCTGACCCGAAGCTGTTGTATAGCCATATCAGGAGGAAAACAACAGTAAAGGACCAGGTAATCAGACTGAGGAAAGAAGGTGGGGAGTTCACAAGAAACGACCAAGAGGTATGTGAGGAGCTCAACACAAGATTTAAAGAAGTATTTACAATGGAGACAGGAAGGACTCCAGGAAGTCAGAATAGGGAGGTACACCAACAAGTACTGGATGAAATACACACACCCGAGGAGGTGATGAAGCTATGTGAATTGATACCTCAAAGGCAGTGGGACCAGACAACATCTCTCTTTGGGTCCATAGAGAGGGAGCAGAGATGCTGAGTGTGCCACTAACAAAAATCTTCAGCACATCCACTGAAACTGGGCAACTACCTGAGGCATGGAAGATGGCAACTGTAGTCCCAACTTTTAATAAAAGAGGCAGACACGAGACATTAAACTACAGAACTATGTCACTGGCGTTTATAGTATGCAAAGTCATGGAGAAGATTATCAGAAGGAGAGTGGTGGAGCACCTAGAAAGAAACAAGCTTATAAACGACAACCAGCATGGTTTCAGGGAAGGAAAATCCTATGCCACAAACCTACTGGAGTTTTATGACAATGTAACCGAATTAAGACACGAGAGAGAGGGGTGGATAGACTGCATTTTCTTGGACTGCAAGAAGTCCTTCGACACAGTCTCTCATAAGAGGTCAATACCAAAGCTAGAGGATCAGGCATGCATAACAGGAAAGGCACTGCAACGGGCCAGAGAATATCTGACAGGGAGGCAACGAGTCATGGTACGTGACGAGCGGTCAGTTCTAGGGCCTGTGCTATTTTTAGTATATGTGAATAACATGACGGAAGGGATAGACTCAGAAGTGTCCCAGTTTACAGATGATGTGAAGTTCATGAGGAGAATTCAATCGGATGAGGATCAGGCAGGACTACAAAGAGACCTGGACAGGCTACAAGCCTGGTCCAGCAACTGGTTCTTTGAATTTAACCCCACCAGATGCAAAGTTATTAAGAACGGGGAAGGACAAAGAAGACCACAGACAGAGTATGGTCTAAGTGGCAAAAGACTAAAAACCTCACTCAAGGAAAACGACCTTGGGGTAAGTATAATACCGAGTACATCTTCTGAGGTGCAAATCAACCAGATAACTGCTGCAGTATATGGATGCCTGGCAAACCTAAGAATAGCATTCCGATACCTCAGTAAGGAATCGTTCAAGACTCTGTACACCATGTACGTCAGGGGCCATAATGGAGTATGCAGCATCACTCTGGAATCCACACCTGGTCAAGCACGTCAATAAATTAGAGAAAGTGCAAAGGTTTTCAACAAGACTAGTCCCAGAACTAAGGGGAGTGTCCTACGAAGAAAGGTTAAGGGAAATCGGCCTGACGACACTGGAGGAATTGACACGGTGGACAGAGAGATGGGACACAGAAACAAGGGGTCACAACTGGAAGATGAATACTCCAGTGAGTCAGAGGGATGTTAGGAAGCATTTCTTCAGTCATAGAGTTGTCAGGAAGTGAAATAGCCTAGAAAGTGACGTAGTGGAGGCAGGAACCATACATAGTTTTAAGCCGAGGTATGATAAAGCTCATGGAGCAGAAAGAGAGGAACTACGAGCTATGAATTGGCCAGTAGCTATGAATCGACCCTTGCAACCACAAATAGGTGAATACAAAAAGGTGAGTACACAAAACTATTATTGTAGCCACGAACGAGTGGTATTAATCAATAACAACACTGTGACTAGCCAAGAATTCCAACCCATGTCGTTTTGGCCCGCCTCATGGTGAGCGAAAATCACACATGACGCTCTAACCCCACACAACGCAATCCTACAAAAAACAAAACCCCAGCAGCAGGTTTTTTAAAACCTTACCCCGGGACATACGGTGGTGTGGGTGCCTCGAAATTTCATTCTAATCCCGTTTCGGTGTACTACCCCTCACGAGCATAATTTTGTGTGTGTGTGTATATATATATATATATATATAATATATAAAATAATATATATATATATATATATATAATTATTATATATATATATATATATAATATATAAAGAACATAAGAACATAAGAACAAAAAGGAAAAACACTGCAAAGGCCTACGGGCCCATGCGAGGCAGGTCCAACCCTCCTACCGGCTTAAGCCAATCCCCCCAACCTAGCAGGCCCGGGTTTCACATTGATTTAAAAGGAGAAAAACGGCAACCGACCTGGTAACAACTATCCAGCCAACTCACACCCCCACATCCACTCATGAAAATTATCCAACCTATTTTTAAAGCTACACAACTTTTTCTGGCCGATAAACACAGCATTTGCAGGGCCTAGTGAACGAGTCTCTGTTGGGTTATCATGTTTAATCCGCCGGAATAATCTGAATAAAGCCTGCTCTCATAAAATAAAGATACTGAACAAAAACTCTTCATGAAGCAAACGCCATCCCACAGTTTCAAGAGTAGGTATGGATACCGGATTTACCTGGGGAGAGTTCCGGGGGTCTGAGCAAAATGAATAAAAAAAATCCTGGCTGCCCCAAGACTATGACTCGACCCTGCAAAGAAATGCATTTGACATAACACTCGACCCTTAACCACATAAGGCGAGGTACCACCGAGGTCAGACCCATCATAGAGCACGTACCAGGGGCTAGCGGGAACACTTAGCAAAACACACAGTCATAAAAACAAAGAACAAGGAACACTGCAGAAGCCAAACTGGCCCATGCGAGCAGTCAATCCCTACCGCTTAAGAATGCACCCAACCAGTCAGGCGGGTCACTTTTGACTCAAGGAGGAAACGGCAACCGACCCGTTAGCACAAGCTATCAGGCAACTCACACCCACCCACATCTTACTCATGTATTTATCCAACCATTTTAAAGCTACACAACGTTCTGGGCCTCTATAAGGACTTGGGAGTTTGTTCCACTCATCACACCTATACCAAACCAGTATTTCCTAATCCCTCCTGAACTGAATTTTTCCAACTTAAAACTTGCTGCGAGTCCTGTCTAGGCTAGATATTATCAGCACACTATTTACATCCCCTTTTTTTATTCCTGTCTTCCACTTATAAACCTCAATCATATCCCCCCTAATTCTACGTCTTTCTAGAGAGTGCAGTTTCAGGGCCCTTAGTCTATCCTCATAGGGGAAAGGGTTTTGATACATGGGATCATCTTTGTCATCCTCCTTTGTACATTTTCCAGAGAATTTATATCCATTCTGTAATACGGTGACCAAAACTGTGCAGCATAATCTAAATGAGGCCTAACCAAGGATGTATAGAGTTGAAGAACAACCTGAGGACTCCTATTATTTATGCTTCTTGATATGAAGCCAAGGATTCTAAATTTGCTTTATTGCGAACACTTATGCACTGTTTGTCCTTGGTTTCAGATTACGCTAACCAGAACTCCAAAAACTTTTTTTGCCAATCCGTAATATTAAGATCTACATTATTTAGTTTATATGTGGCATGGTTATTGTCCTGTCCCAAAATTTAGAACTTTGCATTTGTCTATATTAAACTGCATCTGCCCCCTTCTCCGACCACTGCATCAGTCCCATTCAAATCTTCCCGGAGTGCTCGAATGTCCTCGTCAGAATGAATTCGACGGCCTATTTTGGTGTCCCTCGGCAAACTTGCCCATGTCGCTCTTTATGCCCTCCCTCTATGTCGTTTATGTAGATTGTGAACAGCAGGGGGCCCAACACTGACCCCTGTGGGAAAACCGCTCGTGACGCTTCCCCACTCTGATTTCTCCCCATTATGCAAACTCTCTGCTGCCTATTTGTCAACCATGCCTCTATCCAGGAAAAAATTTCTCCTCCTATTCCATGTGCTTTAATTTTTCCCCAATAGTCTCTGATGTTGGGACCCTGTCAAAAGCCTTACTGAAGTCCATATACACAATATCATATTCGTTAAACCATGATCTACCTCCTCAAATACCTTAGTGAAAAAAGTTAATAAATTCGTAAGGCAGGAACGTCCCTTTGTAAAACCCCTGCTGAATTCGTTGATTAATTTATGCTTTTCAAAGGGGGCTACGAACTGCCTCGGCAATTATTGATTCCATAAATTTTCCCACTATGGAGGTTAGGCTTATTGGTCTATAGTTCGAAGCTAAGGGCCTGTCACCTGTTTTGAAAAAAGGTATCACATTTGCCATTTTCCACTTATCTGGCACCATGCCAGTTTGTAGTGATATGTTGAAAAGATTAGCCAAAGGGGTGCTAACTCCTCTTTTCATTCCTTTAGAACCCTTGCATTTCAGTTATTCCCGGGCCTGGGATTTGTTAGGTTTTAATTTTATCTATTTGCCTAAGGACCATGTCACTTGTGACCCTAATAGTGCACAGTTTATTATCGTCCTGTTCTACATAATTTATCATTACTGGAATATCACTGGTAATCCTCCTGTGTAAAAACTGAGAGGAATATGTGTAAAAAATTCTACAACATTTCCTTATCACTGTCAGTGACTGACCCGAGGAACTTTTGAGTGGGCCATCTTGTCCCTGATCTTTTCTTTTGTATACCTGAAAGAATCCCCTTTTTGGGTTAGTCTTCGATTCTCTTGCAACTTTAACCTCATAATCCTTTTTGCTTTTCTAATTCCCTTTTTTATTTTCTCTCTTTTAACTGAATAATCGATTTTTTAAATTTCCCCTCTCCTCTTTTGATTTGCCTAATATGCCTCTCTTTTGACCAATCAGATATTTTAATCTATTGTTCATCCATTTAGGATTGAGTGGTCGTGTGGGTTAGAGCGTCATGTGTGATTTTCGCTCACCATGAGACAGGCCAAAACAACATAGGTTTGAATCCTCGGCTAGTCGCAGTGTTGATATATATATATATATATATATATATATATATATATATATATATATATGTATGTATGTATGGATGTATGTATGTATATATATTTATGTTTGAATGTGCGTGGATGTTGTGCGAATGATAGGAGAGAGATGATTGTGAATGTTATGAATAAGAAGAAACTGGATGTCCTGGCTTTAAGTGAAACGAAGCTGAAGGGGTTGGGAGAGTTTCAGTGGAGAGGAATATATGGGATTAGGTCAGGGGTTTCAAATAGAGTTAGAGCTAAAGAAGAGTTAGCAATAATGTTGAAGGATAAGTTATGGCAGGCAAATATGGAATATAAATGTATAAATTCAAGGATTATGTGGAGTAAAACAAGGGTTGGATGTGATGAGAGGGTTATAGTAAGCGTTTATGCACCTGGAGAAAAGAGAAATGTAGAGGAGAGAGAGAAATAGATTTTGGGAAATATTGAGTGAGTGTGTGGGGAGTTTTGAACCAAGTATGAGAGTACTTGTGGTTGGGGATTTCAACGCTAAAGTGGGAAAAAATGTTGTGGAGGGAGTAGTAGGTAAATTTGGGGTGCCAGGGGTAACTGGCACCCCAAAATGTGTAGAAAGTGGTTTGGTAATAAGTAATACATATTTTATGAAAAAGGGGATAAATAAGTATACAAGGTATGATATAGCACGTAAAGAAAGTAGTTTGTTAGGTTAAGTATTGGCGGATAAAAGGTTGATAGGTAGGCTTCAGGATGTATATGTTTATAGAGGGGCAACTGATATATCGGATCATTATCTAGTTGTAGCTACAGTTAGAGTAAGATGTAGATGGGACAAAAAGAAAATAGCAACAAGTAAGAGAGAGAGGTGAAAGTGTATGAAAGTGTATAAGGGAGGAGGAAGTTAGGGTGAGATATAAGCAATTATTAACAGAAAGGTGGACTAGTGCAAGTATGAGTAGTGTGGGGGGGGGTGAAGAGGGTTGGAATTGTTTTAAAAATGCAGTATTAGAATGTGGGGCAGAAGTTTGTGGTTATAGGAGGGTGGGGGCAGGAGGAAAGAGGAGTGATTGGTGGAATGATGAAGTAAAGGGTGTGATAAAAGAGAAAAAAAGTAGCTTATGATAGGTTTTTACAAAGCAGAAGTGTTATAAGAAGAGCAGAGTATATGGAGAGTAAAATAAAGGTGAAGAGAGTGGTGAAAGAGTGAAAAGGAGAGCAGATGATAGAGTGGGAGAGGCACTGTCAAGAAATTTTAATGAAAATATGAAAAAAAAAATTGGAGTGAGATAAACAAGTTAAGAAAGCCTAGGGAACAAATGGATTTGTCAGTTAAAACAGATTAGGGGAGTTAGTAAATGGGAAGCTGGAGGTTTTGGGTAGATGGCGGGAATTTTTTGAGGAACTTTTAAATGTCGCTGAAGAAAGGGAAGCAGTAATTTCATGCACCGGTTGGGGAGGTATACCATCTTTTAGGAGTGAAGAAAAGAAGGATGTGAGTGTGGGGGAGGTGCGTGAGGCATTACGGAGAATGAAAGGGAGTAAAGCAGCTGGAACTGACGGCATCATGACAGAAATGTTAAAAGCAGGGGGGGATATTGTGTTAGAGTGGTTGGTATTTTTGTTTAATAAATGTATGAAAGAGGGGAAGGTACCTAGGGATTGACAGAGAGCATGTATAGTTCTTTATATAAAAGGAAGGGGGACAAAAGAGAGTGTAAAAATTATAGGGGAGGGCTGGAGGGCGTTTATTACAAAGTTTAAAGGCATTTATTACTAAGCTGAAGGGCATTTATTACTAAGCTGAAGGGCATTTATTACTAAGCTGGAGGGCATTTATTACTAAGCTGGAGAGCACTTATTACTAAGCTGGAGGGCATTTATTACTAAGCTGCAGGGCATTTATTACTAAGCTGGAAGGCATTTATTACTAAGCTGCAGGGCATTTATTACTAAGCTGGAAGGCATTTATTACTAAGCTGGAAGGCATTTATTACTAAGCTGGAGGGAATTTATTGCTAAGCTGGAGGGCATTTATTACTAAGCTGGAAGGCATTTATTACTAAGCTGTAAGGCATTTGTTACTAAGCTGGAAGGCATTTATTACTAAGCTGGAAGGCATTTATTACTAAGCTTGAAGGCATTTATTACTAAGCTGGAAGGCATTTATTACTAAGCCGGAGGGCATTTATTACTAAGCTGGAGGGCATTTATTACTAAGCTGGAAGGCATTTATTACTAAGCTGGAGGGCATTTTTACTAAGCTATAAGGCATTTATTACTAAGCCGGAGGGAATTTATTACTAAGCTTGAGGGCATTTATTACTAAGCCGGAGGGCATTTATTACTAAGCTTGAGGGCATTTATTACTAAGCTGGAAGGCATTTATTACTAAGCTTAAGGGCATTTATTACTAAGCTGGAGGGCATTTATTACTAAGCTTGAGGGCATTTATTACTAAGCTGGAGGGCATTTATTACTAAGCTTGAGGGCATTTATTACTAAGCTGGAGGGCATTTATTACTAAGCTGGAGGGGATTTATTGCTAAGCTGTAGGACATTTATTTCAAAGCTGGAAAGCATTTATTACTAAACTGGAGGGCATTTAGCACTAAGCTGTAAGGCATTTACTACTAAGCTGGAAGGCATTATTATTAAGCTTGAAGGCATTTATTGCTAAGCTGGATGGCATTTATTACTATACTGGAAGGCATTTATTACTAAGCTGCAGGGCATTTATTAATAACCTGTAAGGCATTTACTACTAAGCTGGAGGGCATTTATTACTAAGCTGGAGGGCATTTATTACTATACTGGAAGGCATTTATTACTAAGCTGCAGGGCATTTATTAATAACCTGTAAGGCATTTACTACTAAGCTGGAGGGCATTTATTACTAAGCTGGAGGGCATTATTATTAAGCTTGAAGGCATTTATTACTAAGCTGGAGGGCATTTATTACTAAGCTGGAGGGCATTATTATTAAGCTGGAAGGCATTTATTACTAAGCTGGAGGGCATTTACTACTAAGCTGGAGGGCATTATTATTAAGCTGGAAGGCATTTATTACTAAGCTGGAGGGCATTTATTACTAAGCGGAGGGCATTATTATTAGCTGGAAGGCATTTATTACTAAGCTAGAGGGCATTTATTACTAAGCTGGAGGGCATTATTATTAAGCTGGAAGGCATTTATTACTAAGCTGGAGGGCATTTATTACTAAGCTGGAGGGCATTATTATTAAGCTGGAAGGCATTTATTACTAAGCTAGAGGGCATTTATTACTAAGCTGGAGGGCATTATTATTAAGCTTGAAGGCATTTATTACTAAGCTGGAGGGCATTTATTTCAAAGCTGGAAGGCATTTATTTCTAAGCTGGAGGGCATTTATTACCAAGCTGTAAGGCATTTATTACTAAGCTGGAGGGCATTTATTAATAACCTCTAAGGCATTTATTACTAAGCTGGAGGGCATTATTATTAAGCTTGAAGGCATTTATTGCTAAGCTGGATGGCATTTATTACTAAGCTGGAGGGTATTTATTAATAACCTGTAAGGCATTTACTACTAAGCTGGAGGGCATTATTATTAAGCTTGAAGGCATTTATTACTAAGCTGGAGGGCATTTATTACTAAGCTGGAGGGTATTATTATTAAGCTGGAAGGCATTTATTACTAAGCTAGAGGGCATTTATTACTAAGCTGGAGGGCATTATTATTAAGCTGGAAGGCATTTATTACTAAGCTAGAGGGCATTTATTACTAAGCTGGAGGGCATTATTATTAAGCTGGAAGGCATTTATTACTAAGCTAGAGGGCATTTATTACTAAGCTGGAGGGCATTATTATTAAGCTGGAAGGCATTTATCACTAAGCTAGAGGGCATTTATTACTAAGCTGGAGGGCATTATTATTAAGCTTGAAGGCATTTATTACTAAGCTAGAGGGCATTTATTACTAAGCTGGAGGGCATTATTATTAAGCTTGAAGGCATTTATTACTAAGCTGGAGGGCATTTATTACTAAGGCTGGAGGGTATTATTATTTAAGCTGGAAGGCATTTATTACTAAGCTAGAGGGCATTTATTACTAAGCTGGAGGGCATTATTATTAAGCTGGAAGGCATTTATTACTAAGCTGGAGGGCATTTATTACTAAGCTGGAGGGTATTATTATTAAGCTGGAAGGCATTTATTACTAAGCTAGAGGGCATTTATTACTAAGCTGGAGGGCATTATTATTAAGCTGGAAGGCATTTATTACTAAGCTAGAGGGCATTTATTACTAAGCTGGAGGGATTATTATTAAGCTGGAAGGCATTTATTACTAAGCTGGAGGCATTTATTACTAAGCTGGAGGGCATTATTATTAAGCTGGAAGGCATTTATTACTAAGCTGGAGGGCATTTATTACTAAGCTGGAGGGCATTTATTACTAAGCTGGAGGGTATTATTATTAAGCTGGAAGGCATTTATTACTAAGCTAGAGGGCATTTATTACTAAGCTGGAGGGCATTTATTACTAAGCTGGAGGGCATTTATTACTAAGCTGGAGGGCATTATTATTAAGCTGGAAGGCATTTATTACTAAGCTAGAGGGCATTTATTACTAAGCTAGAGGGCATTTATTACTAAGCTGGAGGGCATTATTATTAAGCTTGAAAGCATTTATTACTAAGCTGGAGGGCATTTATTTCAAAGCTGGAAGGCATTTATTTCTAAGCTGGAGGGCATTTATTACTAAGCTGGAGGGCATTATTATTAAGCTTGAAGGCATTTATTACTAAGCTGGAGGGCATTTATTTCAAAGCTGGAAGGCATTTATTTCTAAGCTGGAGGGCATTTATTACCAAGCTGTAAGGCATTTATTACTAAGCTGGAGGACATTTATTACTAAGCTGGAAGACATTTATTACTAAACTGGATGGCATTTATTACTAAGCTGGAGGACATTTATTACTAAGCTGGAAGACATTTATTGCTAAGCTGGAAGACATTTATTACTAAGCTGGAGGGCATTTATTACTAAGCTGGAGGACATTTATTACTAAGCTGGAGGGCATTTATTACTAAGCTGGAGGGCATTTATTACTAAGCTGGAGGACATTTATTACTAAGCTGGAGGGCATTTATTACTAAGCTGGAAGGCATTTATTACTAAGCTGGAGGGCATTTATCATTAAGCTGGAGGACATTTATTACTAAGCTGGAGGGCATTTATTACTAAGCTGGAGGGCATTTATTACTAAGCTGGAGGACATTTATTACTAAACTGGAGGGCATTTATTGCTAAGCTTCTGAGAGTGAATTGATATGGTCACCCCACTCCCCAGCCTGGGAGTTAAGTGGTCACCCCACTCCCCAGTCTGGGGGTTAAGTGGTCACCCCACTCCCCAGCCTGGGGTTAAGTGGGCACTCCACTCCCCAGTCTGGGGGTTAAGTGGTCACCCCACTCCCCAGTCGGGGGGTTAAGTGGGCACTCCACTCCCCAGTCTGGGGGTTAAGTGGTCACCCCACTCCCCAGTCTGGGGGTTAAGTGGTCACTCCACTCCCCAGTCTGGGGATTAAGTGGTCACCCCACTCCCCAGCCTGGGGTTAAGTGGGCACTCCACTCCCAAGCCTGGGGTTAAGTGGTCATCCCACTCCCCAGCCTGGGGTGACGTGGTCACCCCACTCCCCAGCCTGGAGTTAAGTGGTCGCCCCACTCCCCAGCCTGGGGTTAAGTGGTCACCCCACTCCCCAGTCTTGGGGTTAAGTGGTCACCCCCTCCCCAGTCTGGGGTTAAGTGGTTACCCCACTCCCCAGCCTGGGGTTAAGTGGTCACCCCACTCCCCAGCCTGGGGTTAAGTGGTCACCCCACTCCCCAGCCTGGGGTTAAGTAGTCACCCCACTCCCCAGCCTGGTGTTAAGTAGTCACCCCACTCCCCAGCCTGGGGTTAAGTGGTCACCCCACTCCCCAGCCTGGGGTTAAGTGGTCACCCCACTCCCCAGCCTGGGGTTAAGTGGTCACCCCACTCCCCAGCCTGGGAGTTAAGTAGTCACCCCACTCCCCAGCCTGGGGTTAAGTGGTCACCCCACTCCCCAGCCTGGGGTTAAGTGGTCACCCCACTCCCCAGCCTGGGGTTAAGTGGTCACCCCACTCCCCAGCCTGGGGTTAAGTGGTCACCCCACTCCCCAGCCTGGGGTTAAGTGGTCACCCCACTCCCCAGCCTGGGGTTAAGTGGTCACCCCCTCCCCAGTCTGGGGTTAAGTGGTTACCCCACTCCCCAGCCTGGGGTTAAGTGGTCACCCCACTCCCAGCCTGGGGTTAAGTGGTCACCCCACTCCCAGCCTGGGTTAAGTGGTCACCCCACTCCCCAGCCTGGGAGTTAAGTAGTCACCCCACTCCCCAGCCTGGGGTTAAGTGGTCACCCCACTCCCCAGCCTGGGGTTAAGTGGTCACCCCACTCCCCAGCCTGGGGTTAAGTGGTTCACCCCACTCCCAGCCTGGGTTAAGTGGTCACCCCACTCAGCCTGCGGGGTTAAGTGGTCACCCCACTCCCCAGCCTGGGGTTAAGTGGTCACCCCACTCCCCAGCCTGGGGTTAAGTGGTTACCCCACTCCCCAGCCTGGGGTTAAGTGGTCACCCCACTCCCCAGCCTGGGGTTAAGTGGTCACCCCACTCACCCAGCCTGGGGTTAAGTGGTCACCCCACTCCCCAGCCTGGGAGTTAAGTAGTCACCCCACTCCCCAGCTGGGGTTAAGTGGTCACCCCACTCCCCAGCCTGGGGTTAAGTGGTCACCCCACTCCCCAAGCCTGGGGTTAAGTGGTCACCCACTCCCCAGCCTGGGAGTTAAGTAGTCACCCCACTCCCAGCCTGGGGTTAAGTGGTCACCCACTCCCCAGCCTGGGAGTTAAGTAGTCACCCCACTCCCCAGCCTGGGGTTTAAGTGGTCACCCCACTCCCCAGCCTGGGAGTTAAGTAGTCACCCCATCCCCAGCCTGGGGTTAAGTGGTCACCCACTCCCCAGCCTGGGGTTAAGTGGTCACCCCACTCCCCAGCCTGGGGTTAGTGGTCACCCCACTCCCCCAGCCTGGGGTTAAGTGGTCACCCCACCTCCCAGCCTGGGGTTAAGTGGTCACCCCACTCCCCAGCCTGGGGTTAAGTGGTCACCCCACTCCCCAGCCTGGGGTTAAGTGGTCACCCCACTCCCCAGCTGGGTTAAGTGGTCACCCACTCCCCAGCCTGGGGTTAAGTGGTCACCCCACTCCCCAGCCTGGGTTAAGTGGTCACCCCACTCCCCAGCCTGGGTTAAGTGGTCACACCCACTCCCCAGCCTGGGGTTAAGTGGTCACCCCACTCCCAGCCTGGGGTTAAGTGGTCACCACCACTCCCCAGCCTGGGGTTAAGTGGTCACCCACTCCCCACTGGGTTAAGTGGTCACCCACTCCCAGCCTGGGGTTAAGTGGTCACCCCACTCCCCAGCCTGGGGTTAAGTGGTCACCCCACTCCCACCTGGGGTTAAGTGGTCACCCCACTCCCCAGCCTGGGGTTAAGTGGTCACCCCACTCCCCAGCCTGGGGTTAAGTGGTCACCCACTCCCAGCCTGGGGTTAAGTGGTCACCCCACTCCCAGCCTGGGGTTAATGTGGTCCACCCACTCCCCAGCCTGGGGTTAAGTGGTCACCCCACTCCCCAGCCTGGGGTTAATGGTCACCCCACTCCCCAGCCTGGGGTTAAGTGGTCCCCCCACTCCCCAGCCTGGTTTAAGTGGTCACCCCACTCCCCAGCCTGGGGTTTAGTGGTCACCCCACTCCCCAGCCTGGGTAAGTGGTCACCCCCACTCCCCAGCCTGGGGTTAAGTGGGCACTCCACTCCCCAGCCTGGGGTTAAGTGGTCGCCCCACTCCCCAGCCTGGGGTTAAGTGGTCACCCCACTCCCCAGCCTGGGGTTAAGTGGTCACCCCACTCCCCAGCCTGGGGTTAAGTGGTCACCCCACTCCCCAGCCTGGGGTTAAGTGGTCACCCCACTCCCCAGCCTGGGGTTAAGTGGGCACTCCACTCCCCAGCCTGGGGTTAAGTGGTCGCCCCACTCCCCAGCCTGGGGTTAAGTGGTCGCCCCACTCCCCAGCCTGGGGTTAAGTGGTCACCCCACTCCTAGTGACCCCCATCCCCCCGGGTGAAATCAGAATGAAGGAAAAGATAAAAATCTGAAAAAATTGAGAATGATGTGGTTCAATTTCCCTCAATTAATGATATAGGTTGCTAAGACTTACTGGCAGTAGCAGAAGGTGGAGGCGAGAGTGCAAGTTAGCGCAGGAAGGTTCAGTAGCAGTCATACAGGCGAGTCAGGATACTAGGACTCCTGTGCAAATAATATGCATCCTTTCAATGCAACAGTTAGACAACTTTATTCCGAAACGTTTCGCCTACACAGTAGGCTTTTTCAGTCGAATACAGAAAATAGGCAGGAACAGTAGAGATGTGAAGACGATGTAATCAGTCCATCACCCTTGTAGTGATGGACTGATTACATCGTCTTCACATCTCTACTGTTCCTGCCTATTTTCTGTATTCGACTGAAGAAGCCTACTGTGTAGGCGAAACGTTTCGGAATAAAGTTGTCTAACTGTTGCATATGTGTCTTACCTAACAACCTGTCGGTATTGTATACCATTTTGATGTTCATCCTTTCAAGGTCGCGGCGCGGCATGCAGGTATACAGCTGTGTAACTGTTGGGCAGGAGGTTATACCTCTCTTATAAATTTAATTTATTCATGAATAATAAGTAGTCACCCCACTTTCCAAATTGCCAAATTGGTTAGGTTACTTACCTCACCTCCCCTCCACCCTCACAACCCTTTCCCATATTTCCATCCTTACCCATCCTTCTTCCTATCCCTTCTTGCCAAAGCTCTGGTCATACCTCGTACTCGGGCTCTGGTGGCTACAGCTCGCGCTTCACACGGTGAGGGTCTGAGTTCGATTATCAGGCGTGTTTCTTTACACCTGTTGTCTATGTTCACCCATTAGTAAAATGGGTACCTGGGTGTTAGTCGACTGGTGTGGGTGGCATCCTGGGACACTGACCTAATTTACCCGAAATGCTCAGCATAACAATGGGCTTGCTATAAAATAGTATGTCATTGATGTCAGCCAGGACTGTATACCTTGTACATGTACTTGTAGAAATGATCATCCTCATTATTATTATTATTATTATATTATTATTATTATTATTATTATTATTATTATTATTATTGTCCCTTAATGTAATGCCTTAGGTAGAGCGGAAAGTATTCTATCAGATTTTTGACTCTTCCAGGAGAAAATTAGAGTGACTGCACCTCCATGGATCCCCAGTATATAGCTGAAGGATAAATGAGAATATCCTACAAATCTTACAATTTAATAAATCAAACGCACAACACTAGGGATTAAAATTTACCACAGGAAATAAAATATTTTTTTTATTATCACACTGGCCGATTCCCACCAAGGCAGGATGGCCCGAAAAAGGCCACCGCCAGAAGGGTGCTTTATACTACAGTTTTTAAACTGCAACATTAACACCCCTCCTTCAGAGTGCAGGCACTGTACTTCCCATCTCCAGGACTCAAGTCCGGCCTGCCGGTTTCCCTGAACCCCTTCATAAATGTTACTTTGCTCACACTCCAACAGCACGTCAAGTATTAAAAACCATTTGTCTCCATTCACTCCTATCAAACACGCTCACGCATGCCTGCTGGAAGTCCAAGCCCCTCGCACACAAAACCTCCTTTACCCCCTCCCTCCAACCTTTCCTAGGCCGACCCTTACCCCGCCTTCCTTCCACTACAGACTGATACACTCTTGAAGTCATTCTGTTTCGCTCCATTCTCTCTACATGTCCGAACCACCTCAACAACCCTTCCTCAGCCCTCTGGACAACAGTTTTGGTAATCCCGCACTTCCTCCTAACTTCCAAACTACGAATTCTCTGCATTATATTCACACCACACATTGCCCTCAGACATGACATCTCCACTGCCTCCAGCCTTCTCCTCACTGCAACATTCATCACCCATGCTTCACACCCATATAAGAGCGTTGGTAAAACTATACTCTCATACATTCCCCTCTTTGCCTCCAAGGACAAAGTTCTTTGTCTCCACAGACTCCTAAGTGCACCACTCACCCTTTTCCCCTCATCAATTCTATGATTCACCTCATCTTTCATAGACCCATCCGCTGACACGTCCACTCCCAAATATCTGAATACGTTCACCTCCTCCATACTCTCTCCCTCCAATCTGATATTCAATCTTTCATCACCTAATCTTTTTGTTATCCTCATAACCTTACTCTTTCCTGTATTCACTTTCAATTTTCTTCTTTTGCACACCCTACCAAATTCATCCACCAATCTCTGCAACTTCTCTTCAGAATCTCCCAAGAGCACAGTGTCATCAGCAAAGAGCAACTGTGACAACTCCCACTTTATGTGTGATTCCTTATCTTTTAACTCCGCGCCTCTTGCCAAGACCCTCGCATTTACTTCTCTTACAACCCCCATCTATAAATATATTAAACAACCAATATATACCGTTGTTTGACCACCAGTGTCCTCGTCGTTTTTACAGTATTAATTTTTTTGTACTAAGTTTGAGAATGATTCAGGTGTTTATTATCAGACTTAGTAAGGTTGTTTTATGTCATTGATCTTCTTCCTGGTTATATTACCAAGATTATTTTATTTCAACCACGATGTGTGATGTCATCGTGGTTGAAATAAAATAATCTTGGTAATATATCCAGGAAGAAGATCAATGACATAAAACAACCTTACTAAGTCTGATAATAAACACCTGAATCATTCTCAAACTTAATACAAAAAAATTAATACTGTAGAAACGACGAGGACACTGGTGGTCAAACAACGGTATATACTGGTGACCCTGAGAGAACAGTGGGAAAAATCACTCCAGCAACAAATATTCCGCACATAGAAAGAAGAAGTTTATGATGCCGTGTGAATCTGAACATTAACTAGTCACACTTACTACATGTATTGTTCCAGTCACGGTATTGTGCCTGTATGTTCTTTAAAAGTATAGTCATCTCTCAGCAGGTGGTGCCATAACATGAGGTGGTACTGTATCTCTCAGCAGGTGGTGTACAGGAAACTGCTATAGCTTGAGCTGGTACTGCCTGGTCACTCAGAGCTTGTCACAAGCACTCCGGGGGTACCTCCCTCAGATCCAGCTGACAAACACGTTCCTTTTCAGTGCCGGAACACTATTTCTCCCATTCTTTACTCCATGTTGATGGCTTAACCTCTGGCAGAGCTACAGCTCTTGCCAGGAACACACTGAGCACGGCAATTTAACTGGCGAATCACTGGCACTTCCTCAGGTTGTCTTACTGAACCTTGTTAGCAGCAATGTTAATCTCCAGGGTTTGTTACCTGGACCTCAGCAATGAGAGTGGCTACTCTCACCGCTGGGCGACGCCGACCACTGCAAGAAAGAAGTATTCTCATTAAAAATACTACGACACAAGAGCAGAATGCATGGGACTGTGCCTTTTGTTTACCCATGACTTGCTCTCTCTCTGTCTCTCTTTGTCTCTCTCTGTCACTCTGTCTGTCTGTCTGTCTGTCTGTCTGTCTGTCTGTCTCTCTCTCTCTCTCTCTCTCTCTCTCTCTCTCTCTCTCTCTCTCTCTCTCTCTCTCTCTCTCTCTCTCTCTGTCTCCTCTCTGTCTCTCTCTCTGTCTCTCTCTCTGTCTGTCTCTCTCTCTCTCTCTCTCTCTCTCTCTCTCTCTCTCTCTCTCTCTCTCTCTCTCTCTCTCTCTCTCTCTCTCTCTCTCTCTCTCTCTCACCCCTTCAAAACTTTGAACTCTACGACTCGCTCTTTATAACATATTCTTCTAACACTCTTAAGGCTGGAGCTTCGTCAAGATGGGTTTGGGAGTGAGTGTGGGATGGTGGTAGCTGGTTAGGAGGAAAAAGTTACCAGCAGTGATTTGGAGAGTGGCAGCCGCTTTAAGTGGCAAGTGGTTCACAATTCAGGAAGGACGATAAAGAAGGTTAATAGAGATGTGAAGGTAGGAAATTGATTCTCTGCTCTCCAGGACGAGTGTACTTCATTGGTTAGTGAGATTAAAGGTACCACTGACTCCCCTGCTTATCAAGGTAAGAATATTCTGATTGTGGGAGATTCTCAGGTAAGATGTATGGACCAAGCTTTTTGTAACAGAGATAGAAAGGTCAGACAAAGGGTGTGTCTCCTAGGAGCTGGTGTTGGTGACATAGTCAGCAGGTTGGATAATATTATGTCAGGTAATGGGAACAAGCCCATTATCTGTCTTAGTGCTGGGGGTAATGACATCGGGAATGGCAGGAGACAGGAGCTGCTGGATAAGTATAGGTCAGCCATACATGTAGTCAGGTCTAAGGGAGGAATCCCAATCATAAGTAGCATCTTGCCTAGAAGGGAAGTGGGCAATGAATGGATGTCTAGGGCAATTGGTATAAATTGCTGGCTAGACAGGTACTGCAAGGAACTTGCAGTCCCATTCATTGATAACTGGAACAGATTCTGTGGCAAGTATGATATGTATGCAAGGGATGGGGTTCATCTCTCTGGGGCTGGAATGGTTGAATTATCCAATTCGATTGAGGGGGTCATTGATGATTTGTCTAGGACTTTAAACTGATAGATTATAGAGGTATAGGTGTCTGTGGGAAACAATCAGGCTGCAGTACTAGGGTTGAAAACGGCAGATATAACCATGATACCTCAGGGATATGTTTAAAAGACAAAATAAAGTTGCTAGTAAAGACAAATCAATTGATCAACAAACAAAGAGAGATAGTAGAGGGCAACGAGTGACTAGCTCCCTTAAAGATTACATACAAATAGTAGGAGTCTTAGAAATAAGATAGATGAGCTAAGATTACTTGCAAGTGCAGGTAATATAGATATTATTGCTATAACAGAGACCTGGTTCAACTTGAAAGATAGAGAAATGTCCTCTGAATGCAACATACAGGACTATAAACTATTCCATACTGATAGGGTCAGCAGGAAGGATGGTGGAGTGGCGATTTATGTCAGAGTTAATTTAAATTGTTGTGTCAGACATGATATAAGATTAGAAACATCGGACACAGAATCTATTTGGCTACAGTCTCTCGAGGGTGGTGAAAAGTTAATTTTGGGTGTGATTTATAGGCCCCCAAACCTGATAGAGAGTGCAGTAAGCTGTTATGGGACGAAATTCATAAGGCATCTAGATATGAAAATGTTGTGTTAATGAGAGATTTTAACTTTAGACAAATTGATTGGAACAATGTGACAGGAAATCTTGAGTCTAGTGACTTTCTTGATACGGTTCAAGATTGCTTTTTAAAACAGTTTGTGACAGAACTAACTAGAGGAAACAATCTGCTTGACTTGGTTCTTGCCAACAAAGAATCACTAATTAATAATCTTGAGGTTAATGATGAGCTTGGGGAAAGTGATCACAAATCATTTAGTTTCAATATATCATGGAGTTACCCGAATAACTGCAATCAAATCTCTGTCCCAGACTTTCGCTTGGCTTACTTCATGGAACTGAAAAATTACCTGGGTGGGCTAAATTGGGATGTCCTGACTATAGGTCAGGTAGGTGATCTTGGTTGCCAATATGACGTTTTTCAGAGCATAGTTCTATCTGCCCAGACAACTTTTGTTCTGAGTAGGGAAATTAGATCTAACAAAAATGATCCCAAATGGATGAACAATAGATTAAAACATCTCATTGGTTAAGAGAGAGGCATATATAGTTAAGATATCAATATATTCAATTAAAGAGAGAAATAAAAAAAAGGAATAAGAAAAGCAAAAAGGGATTATGAGGCTAAGGTCGCAAGGGATTCGAAGACTAACCGAAAAGTTTTTTTTCAAGTATACAGAAGTAAGATTAGGGATAAGATTGGCCCACTTAAGAGTAACTCAGGTCAGATCACTGACGGTGATAAGAAAATGTGTGAAATTTTCAATTCTTACTTCCTCTCAGTTTTTACTCAGGAAGATACTAGCGAAATTCCAGAAAAAAATAGATTATGTAGAACAGGACTATAATAAACTATGCACGATTGCGGTAACTAGTGACATGGTCCTCAGACAAATTAAAATTAAAACCTAACAAATCACCAGGCCCTGATGAACTGTTTGCAAGGGTGTTAAAGGAACTTAGCAAACCTTTGGATAATCTTTTCAACATATCACTACAAACTGTCATAGTGCCTGATAAGTGGAAAATGGCAAATGTAATACCTATTTACAAGGCAGGTGACAGGTCCTTAGCTTCGAACTATAGACCAATAAGCCTTACCTCCATAGTGGGAAAATTTATGGAATCAATAATTGCCGAAGCAATTCGTAGCCACCTCGAAAGGCGTATATTGATTAATGAATCTCAGCATGATTTTACAAAGGGGTTTTCCTGTCTTACGAATTTACTAACTTTCTTCACTGAGGTATTTGAGGAGGTAGATCATGGTACTGAATATGATATTGTGTATATGGACTTCAGTAAGGCTTTCGATAGAGTTCCACATCAAAGGCTATTGAGGAAACTTAAGGCACACAGAATACAAGGAGAATTTTTTCCTGGGTTGAAGCATGGTTGACGAATAGGCAGCAGAGAGTTTCCATAAATGGGGAGAAAGTGGAATGGGGGCACGTCACAAGCGGTGTTCCACAAGGGTCAGTGTTGGGCCGCTTGTTGTTCAGAATCTACATAAACGACATAGATGAGGGAATGGATAGCGACATAAGCAAATTTGCTGATGACACTAAAATAGGCCGTATAATTCATTCTAATGAGGACATTAGAGCACTCCAGGATGATTTGAATAGACTGATGCAGGGGTCGGAGAAGTGGCAGATGCAGTTTAATATAGACAAATGCAAAGTTCTAAATGTTGGACAGGAAAATAACTCTGTCACATATAAACTAAATAATGTAGATCTTAATATTACTGAATGCAAAAAGGATTTAGGAATTCTGGTTAGTAGTAATTTAAAACCGAGACAACAGTGCATTAGTGTTCGCAATAAAGCTAACAGAATCCTTGACTTCATAGCAAGAAGTATCAATAATAGGAGTCCTCAGGTTGTTCTTCAACTCTATATATCTTTGGTTAGGCCTCATTTAGATTATGCTGCACAGTTTTGGTCACCGTATTACAGAATGGATATAAATGCTCTGGAAAACGTACAAATGAGGATGGTAAAGTTGATCCCATGTATCAGAAATCTTCCCTATGAGGACAGACTGAGGGCCCTGAATCTGCACTCTCTAGAAAGGCGTAGAATTAGGGGGGATAGTGTGAGACCTCTACCCACTCTACCTGAGGTATCCCAGCGAGTGAGCACGTCTCCTGTGTATCCCAGTGCTTAACAGAATAGGGAATAGCATATGGAGGTACAAAATAAAAAAAATGAGATCTATGGCTATAGTTTACTTAATAACATAAAAGGGCTAGAATACTACATATACTGATGGACATTTACATAATATAACAATTGACCTATGAGACTTATTACCAGGGGGAAGGGTAGATGTTATCAGTAACATGGACTGGTACTCACTCTTAATTCCCCGAACAGCTGACCCGAGTTTCCCCTTTGCGGGGGCCCAAATACACACCGGCTGTCCAGACCCCCCCGTCCCGGCCCCTTTTCACAAACAAACATTTTGTCAGCTGTTCCCTGGGTTAATATGGTAGTCAAAGTACCCCCCCCCAAGGGGTTTATGTACCCCCGGGTTACGACCTGGGGCCGAGGTTTGACGCCTTTCAAGAACAAAAGCCCTCAGACGTGGGGGGTGCACCCGCATTTGCAAAGGAGGGGGTGACCTTATAATTAGGTTTTCCCTGGGAGACCTCACAACCCCCATCTAAACCCGGCCATCACAATAAAAAAGTATAAAGGGGAAAAAAAGGGAATTTAAAAAAGGGAGTTTGCAAATGTATCCCAAAAATATCTAACTTTGCCCGGGGACTCGCAAGCCAATGGTTTTAAAATTTGGGAAAAAAAATCGTTTAAAGGGAAGGATATAGGAAAGAAATGGTTTTGGTAATGCGTTGTGGATGAGGGGAAACCAAACCCCCAAGTACGTTATAGAGGGCTAAGACGTTGTGTGGTTTTAAAAATAGGTTGGGGGGTTCATGAGGGGTGTGGGGGGGTGTGAGTTGGACCTGACTAGCTTGTTTCTACTAGGTCGGGGTGCAAGGTTGTCCTCCCCTTAAAAAAATGACGTGTCTGAAACCCCAAATAGGTACGAGAATTGGAGTTGCCCGAAAAGGCCCGGGAGGCCTGTTTCAGTTGGCCTTCTTTTATGTTTTTTAATTTGGTTTTTAAACCCCCCGGGTTTTCTTTTACTAAAACTTTTTATTAAAAACAGGGAAAATTCCCCAGACACAGAATAAAGAAATAATAAATTTTTTTTTGATTAAAAACACGGGCAAAACTTATAGGGAAAGGGCCGGATGAAAAACTACCCTCAAACAAGGGCCCGAGTCCCTTTACAGTCAGTAATCTTCTCTTAACTTAAACCCCTTTTTTTATACTGTTAAGTTTGGGGCTTTAAAAACATAAAAACTTAAGAAAAAAAAACTCTGCACCGGCCTACTGGCCCATTCGAGGCAGGTCCCAAATCTCCTACCCCGGGTTAAGCCAATGCCCCAAAAAAAGTCAGGTAGGTCCTTTCCTTAAGGAAGGAACACGGCAACTGACCTTGTAAACATAAAAATAGTTTAGGTCCAACTCTTTCCAACCCCCACCCAAAACCCTGCTTTTTCTAACCCCATTTTTAAAAAACACAACGTTTTAGCCTCTAACGGGACTTGGGAGTTTGTTCCCCCTCATCCACAACTCTATTAAACCAAACCCGTACTTTCCTATATTTCCCTTTCCCGGGAAACTGAATTTTTTTCCAAATTTAAAAACCAAATTTCTGGGGAAATTCTGTCTAGGTAGATATTTTCAGCACGTTATTTACATCCCCTTTATTTATTCCTGTCTTCCATTTATACACCTCAATCATATCCCCCTAATCCTACGCCTTTCTAGAGAGTGCAGATTCAGGGCCCTCAGTCTATCCTCATAGGGACATTTCTGATACATGGGATCAACTTTGTTATCCTCCTTTGTAGGGTTTTCCAGGCACTTATATCCATCCTGTAATTCGGTGACCAAAACTGTGCAGCATAATCTAAATGAGGTCTAACCAAGGATATATAGAGTTAAAAAACAACCTAAGGACTCCTATTATTTATGTTTCTTGATATGAAGCCAAGGATTCTATTAGCTTTATTGCGAACACTTATGCACTGTTGTCTTGGTTTCAGATTATACTAACCAGGCTCCTAAATCTTTTTCAAAATCCGTAATATTAAGATGGAGATTATTTAGTTTATATGTTGCATAGTTAGTGTCCTGTCCAACATTCAGAGCTTTGTATTTGTCTATATTAAACTGCATCTGCCACTTCTCCAACCACTGCATCAGTCTATTCAAATCTTCCTGGAGTGCTCTAATGTCCTCGTCAGAATGAATTCGACGGCCTATTTTGGTGTCATGGGGCAAACTTGCTGATGTCGTCTTATGCCCTCATCAATGTCGTTTATGTAGATTTGTGAACAGCAGGGGGCCAAACACGACCCCTGTGGAACACGCTCGTGCGCTTCCCCACTCTGATTTCTCCCATTTATGCAACCTCTTGCTGCCTTTTTGTCAACGATGCTTCTTCTTTTCTCTTGTGACCAGAGTTTTGGTAAAGATGGGTAAGGATGGAAATTTTGGGAAAAGAGGGGGAGGGGGGGGAGAGGTAGGATTTTTAAAAGGTTAAGTGGCCCAACCACTTTGGTGTAATTTAAAAAAGTGTATGTGAAATGATAAGATATTTCTTTAAAGGGGGTAAAATACTAACCCATCAGAGTCACATAGATATAACAGAATATAAGTACATGACTCTGAATTATTGGTAGTAATTATACAAGTTGCAATTTTTTTTTTTTTTTTTTTTTTTTGCCTTTCTTAAGGTGGTGTCCAGCCATGGTAAATAGCATAATTTTTACATTAGATTGTTATATAAGATGTCTCCTAATTGGGGCGATGATTTTCTCAGTATACATAAAAGGGTTCTGATGCTACCCAATCTTCTTCATCAGGGAGGTTTGCTCAATATCATGGGTCGATGGTAATCATCTTTATGTATAAAACGACGGACCCTCTGTGGGAGAGAGTCATTCTTTGAGTCCTGTGAGGATTATTGATGATATAATCCGTGGTATTTACCACTTGTATAGGATGTTTTCTATCTGGCATGTATAGTTCTTGCATTGAATAGAGTTTTTCTTTTTTAGAGTGTCGAAGGGTACATTTATGGCAGTAATATCTTGTTGTTTTGTGTAAATCTCCCATTTTAACTCTGTCTCTCCTCGGGTATCGGTAATAAAAGCGAAGAGCTCTATTCTGGACCCTTTGAAACGTGGGCATGTTGGTCTTTGTTGTTAATGACTTTGGGGACACAAGGGTATTCGAGTATTGGTCTTATTATCATTTTATACAGATGTTTTTTGACATGTTGAGGGGCTTGATTGAATCAAAAGAGTCTGCGAAGCCCGGGCTTTGGCTATGTTGATCTTTTTAGTTACATGAGATGTTGAGTGGAGTACCCTGTTCTATTTCATATCCCAAAATCTTGTTAGTGTTTCTAATGGCTACAGGTGTACCTCTGATGGAGATACCCCCTTTATCTTCAATTGTTGATGCAAAACATCCTATCGTGCTAACAAGGCCCTTGTCAGGTTTTAGTCGTAATTCTCCATTTCTTTTCCCAATTGGATGTTCGACGAAGTTCAATATTCATTTTTTTCTATGACTCTCTCATACTTGTATTTTCCTGTTACCGGAGTTGATGAGACGACATGAATAACATCATCTGCAAAACTGTGTCAAAATTTGTGTCTTTTAAACTCTGGTTGAGGAAGGTCATTCACATAAATGTTGAACGAAGTGGACTGAGACAAGAACCTTGTGGGACAACGCTGTCGGTATAAAAGGCTCTGCCCGACCTCCCATGAAAGGTGGGAATGATTTTTCTTTGAGTTAAGAAATTATATATTACTCTGAGAAAAGTCCATTTATGGTCTGGTAGGTCAATGAGTTTGTATATAAGGCCGTCATGCATAAGCTATAAAAAGCTTTATGAACATCTTGGTGGCAATTAAGGAAAGATTGCCCTGCTGTTTTAGACTTGCTATAGTATCGAAAAACTTTATTGCATGATGGGAAACCTCTATGTGTTCTAAAGCCAAATTGTTTTTCAGTAAAAAAGTGATTAAACTCCATATAGTAGTTCATCTGTTGGAAATGATCTTCTCAAAAATTTTTTCCCAGTGACTTAAAGTAAGATATAGGTCTATTGTTCCCAGGTTGGTGAATGTCTTTATTGGGCTTCCCAAGAAAGATCATCTTAGCAGTCTTAATAACCACTGGAAAAGTCCTGAGGACAAGATGGCATTAAAGATATTTCCCAAAAGGGATGTTTAAAATTTTCCCTGGGGAGGAACTTTATTTGTTTCATTGTTATTCCAGAGGAGGCCAGGGGCTCTATTGCGCATTCTTCCAATAACTGACTATCTCTAGTAAAGTAATAGGTCTAGTAAGCGGGTAGGTATCTTCAAGAGTTGAAGTATCGATGGAAAGGTTTGTGGTTGTAGATCATCCAAGTTTTCATCTCTCCATTCATTTACCAACTGATAATGATTATTGTTAAATTGACGACTGTTGTTTTGGGAGAGAATTTTCTCCCATACATCACCCATCAGATTAGCCTGGTCCTGTGGATCGTCAAGTTTAATTTCAACATCTTCTCATCCTCATCAGTGAAGGTATGAACTAGGTAGTTAGGAGCCTTGTGCTTTGCCCCTAAAAGTTGTCGGATCTTACTCCAAAATTTTGTGGTTCACGTTTGTACTGATTAGCTTGAAGAACTAGCAATTTCCATAAGTCCCGTTTGTGATGACTAATCATGTTAATTAATTCTTGCCTTAATCGGTGCAGTGTAGCTACTGGTGGATGTCGCGTTTGAAGATGCCTTCGACATTCTGCTTGATAATTTCTTAAATTGTCTCTAATTTCCCTAGTAGGTTATTTGTTGGTAAATCTTTGTGGAAGCTAATTGACAAGTTGCATTAGTAGCTTCAGTTATGCGATTATGCAGGGGGCCTGATTGGGATCATTAATTGCAGTGGAAGGTAGATTTTCCAATGGGCACAATTTCATCTTCACCCAGAAATGCCCTGAAGGGGTCAAATCCTAGGGTGTTAAGATTGGGTTTAGGAGTTACAGGTATTCTAAATGGAGAAGTTTGTAGTTGTATTATAACAGGGGTATGGTCAGATCCTACGTTTCCACCAGGAGATATACGACAGTGAAAATGTCACAGTCTCTGTTTGTCAGTACTATATCTGGTGTCCCTGGATGAGGTCCAATGTAGATTTAAAGAATGGGCCTTGAAATGACAAGTTTCTAGCTGTCATGATATTAAAGAGTTGCTTTCCTTTTAAGTCACCAGTGGAATACCAGTCCACAGTTGAAGAGGGCAGGGTGATAAGCATTAAAATTTCCCGCTAGAATTGTTGGAATATTTCTGCTTAATATCCTATGTAGAGGAATTGACTCTATATATCGTTGTCTCGGGGGAAAATATCCAGTTCCTATCACTAGTTGTCCATGAGACGTTGTCATTTCTATTGCAAGAATGTTATCTTCATCAACATGAATATTTTTAAATGTATAGCCTAATTTAACTAAGATGGCTACACCACTAAAGGGTCCTCTCGATTTCTCCACAGTACAGTAACAACGTAATTTAAAATGTTGATCAACTCTTGCAGCTGTCTCGTTCAAAAGTATAACATCGGGATTGTTTAATTATGTAGTTCAACCTCAAGAAGGTAACGGGTTTTTAAAGAAATGTTGAACATTAAGTTGGGAAAATTGTAATCCCATTATTTCTTGCACTTCGCTCGTTTTACTGCGGTTTGAACGCCTGCAGTAGTGTCATGTGTGGTATCCACACTATCCCTGCTGGACTCGTCAAGGGGAGGAGGGAATTCTGCGTAGGTGCTTGTGTATTAAAAATGCCCCTCATCTTCACTAGAGGTAGTAATATTAACAGATTCATTAGAATCGTTAGAGTCATCATCAGAAAACGGAGGTATGATATTCCCCGTTACGGAAGCAGAGGCTCGTGGGGAGTTAATGGGAGACTGTGGAGGCTCCAAGGCAAATTAGGTAGGCAAGGTGAGTATCCTGGGAAAAGTTCCTGTTCAACAGGATCAGCTTCAATAGCGGGAGAGTAGGCCAATTTCTGGGGCATTGTTTATGTTCAGGTGTTGACTTATCGGGTTGAGGGGGGTTTACAACCGGGTATGCGAGGTGGGCGATCCTGGGCCAGGGATGACTTAGGGTTATTTTTAGATGTAGAGTAGGGGACATACTTCTTGTTATGAGAAGGCTGGGTCATAATGGCCTTCACATTTTCTGGGTAGTGATGGGAGTGATCCCATTTGCCATTAACAGATCATTTAAAACCCGAGAGCAGAGGTGAAATGTCACCACTGCTATGTCTTGGCCATCATATACATTAGTTGTGCTCTCGTCATATCCCGGCTGTGGATACTGAGACATAGAAAGAGACTGAACCTTGTTGTTGCGTTTGTGTATGTGTAGGTGAAGGTTAGATTGGGGCGCTCCAAGAGGGGGAGAATTCCCAAAAATTGGAACCATTGTAGAGACCTGAGGAGTCCCACTTGATCCAGGCAGAGCTGGGAAAGGGAAATTTGGGACATCGTTGGCGGTGCCTGGGGGTGGTCTTCTTAGAAGTGGACAGTTTCTTGGCTTCAATAATTTTCTGCATTTCCTTTTTCCTTTCAGGAAAATAGCAGAAACAGCATGATTTTTTTCCGTTTGCAGAGGACACATTTTTGGGGGTATTTTTATTATGACAATCTCGATAAGAATGTTGGCCCGAGCAAATGCTACAAATTTGCCCTTGAGTACTGCATTTGTTGGTGTTAAAACATTGTGTCACACTGACAAATCGTTCAAGAGAGATTTGGTCAGGTGTACATCTGGTGCCAAAACATTTGAAGCCATTTTGACACACAAGTTTGGCCTCCAATCCAGGAAAAAATTTCTCCTCCTGTTCCATATACATTAATTTTCCTCAATAGTCTCTGATGTGGGACCCTGTCAAAAGCCTTACTGAAGTCCATATAGACAATATCATGTTCATTACCATGATCTACCTCCTCAAATACCTTAGTGAAAAAAGATAATAAATTCGTAAGGCAGGAACGCCCCTTATATAAACTATGATTGATCTTGGCTTTATTCACAGTTATAGAGGTAAAAGGTGGAACGGTCTCACAGTAATAATAATAATAATAATAATAATAATAATAATAATAATAATAATAATAATAATAATAAAATAATAATAACAGCAAAAATAATAATAATAATATTAATAATAAAAAAATAATAATAATAAAAAGTAATAAATAATAATAATAATAATAATAATAATAATAATAATAATAATAATAATAATAATTATTATTATTACTATAATTATCATATTATTTTTAATTATTTCTAGGGCTTAAGCAAGATAATTGTAGACAAATGTGATACTTTAGTGGGTTAACTTTATTACAGAGACTTAAGGACACGGGACCCGACTCTCGTGGGAAAAACGAAAAATTTCATTAAATCACTTTAAAAACTTGGTAAAAGAACTGAGCACGAGCAGGAATCAAACTGAGATTTTTTTTGGTTCCCAAACAGGCCCATAAAAAAGTGTAGGTTCCCATACAGGGGACCATGAGAACGTGTTAGTGTTGCCAACAGTGACCAAAAAATGTGTTAGTGTTGCATACAGTGAATGAGAACGGTTAGTGTTCCCATGGGGGCCCAAAAAAAATGTGTTAGTGTTGCCAAAAGTGACCAGTAATGTGTTAGTGTTGCCAAACAGTGCCCATGATAATGTGTTAGTGTTGCCATACAGTGACCGAGAATGTGTTAGTTTGCCATACAGGACCTGAGAATGTGTTAGTGTTGCCATACGTGCCATGGACTGTGTTATGTTGCCATACGTGCCCATAAAAAATGTGTTAGTTTTGCCATACAGTGACCAAAAAAAAGTGTTAGTGTTGCCATACAGTGACCATGAGACTGTGTTAGTGTTGCCAACAGTGCATGAGACTGTGTTATTGTTGCCATACAATGACCATAAAAAAAGTGTTAGTTTTCCATACGTGACCATGAGACGTGTTAGTTTGCCATACAGTCCCCATGAATTTTGGTTGTGTTGCCATACGTGACCATGGACTGTTTTTAGTGTTGCCATAAAATGCCCAGAACTGGTTGGGTTTTGCATACAGGACCAGGAATGTTTTAGTGTTGCCAACATGACCATGAAAATGTGTTTTGGTGCCATACTGCCCTGAGACTTTTTATTTCCATCATGCCAGAGAATGTGTTAGTGTTGCCATACAGTGCCCATGGACTTGTTAGTGTTAAAACAGTGACCAGGGAACGGGTTTTAGTGTTGCCATACAGTGACCATGAAAGTGTTAGTGTTGCCTACAGTGCCCATGAGACTGTGTTAGTTTTGCCATACAGGCCCATGAGACTGTGTTAGTGTTGCCATAAAATGCCCATGAACTGGTTGTGTTGCCATACAATGACCAGGGAACTGTGTTTAGTGTTCCATACAATCCCATGGACTGTTTAGTGTTGCCATACAGTGACAGAGACTGTGTTAGTGTTGCCATACAAACCATGAGACTGTTTTAGTGTTGCAACAAGACCATGGACTTTTGTTATGTTGCCATACGTGCCCATGAGTGTGTTGTGTTGCCTACTGCCCAGAGATGTGTTGTGTTGCCATCATGCCCATGAGCTGGTTGTGTTGCCATAAAAGGACCATAGCTGTGTTAGTTTTTCCCATACATGACCAGAGCGTGTTAGTTTCCATACAATGACCATAACTGTGTTGTGTTGCCTCAATACCATGGACTGTGTTGTTTTTGCCATACAGTGCCATGAGATGTGTTAGTTTTCCCAACAGTGCCCCAAAAAAATGTGTTAGTGTTGCAACAGGACCTGAGAACGTGTTAGTGTTCCCATAAAATGACCAGGACTGTGTGTGTTTCCCCATACAATGACCAGAACTGTGTTGTTTTTCCCTACAGTGCCCTGGACTGTGTTGTGTTGCCATACAGTGACCAAAAAATGTTTTAGTGTTGCCAACAGTGCCCATGAACGTTTTTAGTGTTGCCAACAATGACTGAGACTGTGTTATGTTGCCTAAAATCCATGAGCTGTTTTAGTGTTGCCATACAATGACCAGAGACTGTGTTGTGTTGCCATCAGTGACCGGACTGTGTTAGTGTTGCCAAAAAGTGCATAGATGTTTTAGTGTTCCCCATACTACCATGAGATGTGTTAGTTTTGCCTACAGTGACCATAAACTGTGTTGTGTTCCCATCAGTGCCCATGAGACTGTGTTAGTGTTGCCATACAATGCCCATGATATAATGCATTATTACTCACTAAAACGTGAGACTTTGTTAGGAAAGACAATAAGCAACAGTTAGGTATCTTTTTTTGAAACGTTTCGCCTCACAGGGGCTTCTCAGTGAGTCAGCAAAGTTGATAGAAGCAAAAGGGAACTTAAAGACGACGTAATCAGTCCTCACTTTTAAAATTTTTGAGGTGGTCAGCCCCTCAGCTGGAGAAGGTTTTGTTCCATGTCGGGAAAAATTTGGGGTTTAAAGTGAAGGGGGCCCTTTTTAGCGCCGGAGGTGAGATAGGTCACTATAGAGGTAAGAATGTAGACGTTAGAGGTCAGGTCCCTCTAAAATCAGATTCTATTAGAAAGGGGGTTGTTGAAGTTGATTCCAAGTCGTCCCAAGATCCCCTTGTTTGCAGTTTCGGGTATCTTGGTACAGACTTGGAATCAACTTCAAAAACCCCTCTACTATGAGAATGGCTGGATTTGAGGGACTGACCTTCAACGTCTATTTTACCTTACTAGGGGCTGTTTCACCCTGGCGTATTAAAGGCCCATCCCTTACTTCAACTCCAGATTATTCCCGACTAGGAACAAAACTCTTCTCCCGACTGGGACGACCCCCTCAAAATTCAAAAGTGATGGATGATTACATCGTCTTTAAGTTCTTCGTTTTATCACATGTTGGTTGTGTATATACGGGCCTTTTATAAGATGATTTGGGTTTGCAATCGGTTTCCTTTTTAAGATGATTTGGGTTTTTATAACGGGCCCTTTTATAATTGATTGGGTGTGTTATACGGTGCCTTGTATAATATGATTGGTTTTTGTAATATGGTCCTTTTAAATATGATTGGTTGGTATATACGATGCCTTGTATAAAAGATTTTTGTGCTATACGGTGCCTTTTTAATATGATTGGTTTTTGTTTATTGGTGCCTTGTATAAAATGATTGGGGGTGTAAAGGTTTTCTTTTATAAGATGATTGGTTGGTATTATGGTGCCTTGTAAAGATGATTGGGTGTGTATATACGGTTTTGTTTAAAAAGATTGGTTGTGTAATTCGGTGCCTTTATAAGATGATTAGTTTTTGTAATACGGGGCCTTGTATAAAATGATTGGGTTTTGTATATATGGTCCCTTTTATAAGATGATTGGGTTGTAAAATACGGTGCCTTGTTAAAAGATTTGGGGGTGTAATTTTCGGTGCTTGATAAGTGATTGGTTTGTATATACGGTCCTTTATAAATTATTGGTTTTGTTATATGGTGCCTTGTATAAGGATTTGGGTGTGTAATACGGTGTTTGTTAAAATGATTGGTTTTTGGATAAATGTGCCCTTTTATAAGATATTGGGTGGTAATACGGGTCTTGTATAAAATGATTGGTTGTGAATATGGTGCCCTTGTTTAAAATGATTTTGGGGTGTTAAACGGTGCCTTGAAAAAGATATTGGGTTTTGTATATCGGTGCTTGTAAAGATGATTTTGGTTGGCATATACGGGGGGCCTTGTATAATATGATTTGGGTGTGTAATACGGTGCCTTGTTTTTTAAAATGATTGGTTTTGTATATACGGGCCCCGTATAAAAGAAAGGGTTTTGTATATATGGTGCCTTGTATAAGATGATTGGGTGTGTATAAAACGGGTCTTTTATAAGATGTTGGTTGTGTATATAATGTGCCTTTTATAAAAAATTGGGTGTGTTAACGGTGTCTTGATAAGATGATTGGTTGTTGATATATGGGCCTTATAAGATATTTGGGGGTGTATATACGGTGCCTTTTAAAAGATGATTTTTTTTTATATCGGTGCTTTTTAAAGATGATTGGTTGTGATATACGGTGCCTTTTATAAGATGATTGGTTTGTTATATGGTGCTAGTATAAGATGATTGGTTGTGTTAAATGTGCCTTGAAAAGATGATTTGGGGTTTTTATAGGTGCTTGAAAATATTGGTTGTGTATATATGGGGCCAGATAAGTGATTGGGGGTTTTAATACGGTCTTTGTATAAGGATGGGTTTTGATTACGGTGCCCTTTAAAAGATGATTGGTTGTGTATTTAAAATGCCCTTTTATAAAATGAATGGTTGTTATATATGGGGCCTTTTATAAGCGATTGGGTGTGTTTACTGTCTTGATAAGTGATTTGGTTTTTGTAATAAAATGCCTTTTATAAAAGATTTGGGTTTATAAACTTTTTTTGTAAAGATGATTTGGTTTTGTATTTAAAGGTGCCTTGTATAAAATGATTGGGTGGTAAACGGTGCTTGTATAAAATGAGGGTTGTGTATATATGGGGCCTTTTTTAAGATGATTTGGGTTTTGTATTAAATGCCTTTTATAAGTGTTGGTTGGTATATACGGGGGCTTTTTAAATGATTGGGTTTGCTAACGGTGCCTGTATAAATAAAGATTGGGTTGTAATACGGTGCCTTTATAAGATTTTGGTTGTGTATATCGGTGCCTTGTATAAAAAGATTGGTTGTGTTTTATGGTGCCTTGTTAAGATGATTGGGTGTGTATAACGATGTTTGTATAATGATTGGTTGTGTAATTTGGTGCCCTTTTATAAGATGTTGGGGTTTTATATCGGTGTTTTTTAAGATGATTGGTTGTGTATAATGGGGCCTTTTATATATTTGGGGGTGTATATACGGGCCTTGTTAAAAAGGGTTGGTTTTTTATATATTGCCTTGTATAAGTGATTGGGTGTGTAATACGGTGTCTTGTATAAGATGTTGGTTTTTGGGATAATGGTGCCTTGTATAAGATGTTGGGTGTGTATATACGGGGCCTTGTATAAGATGATTGGGTTTTGTTATACGGTGCCTTGTATAAGGATTTTGTGTATTTAAAGGTGCCTTGTATAAGATGATTGGGTTGTATATAGGGTCTTGTATAAAATGATTGGGTTTTTATATTTTGGTGCCTTGGTTTTAAAATGATTGGTTGTGTATTTTGGTGCCTTGTTAAAAAAATGATTGGTTTTTGTATAATGGTGCCTTGTATAAATGTTGGTTTTTGTATATATGGTGCCTTGTATAAAATGAGGTTGTGTATATATGGTCCTTGTATAAGATGATTGGTTGTGTATATAGGTGCCTTATAAGATGATTGGTTGTGTATATATGGTGCCTTGTATAAGATGATTGGTTTTGTTATTGGTGCCTTGTATAAGATGATTGGTTGTGTATATACGGTGCCTTGTATAAGATGATTTTTGTGAAATATATGGTGCCTTGTATAAGATGATTGGTTGTGTAATATGGTGCCTTGTATAAGATGATTGGGTGTGTATATACGGTGCCTTGTATAAGATGATTGGTTGTGTATATATGGTGCCTTGTATAAGATGTTTGGGTTGTGTATATATGGTGCCTTGTATAAGATGATTGGTTGTGTATATATGGTGCCTTGTATAAGATGGGATAACTTTTTATAAAGGAGGCCAGCAGAAGTCTCGCCAGCAGACTTGAGCGTCATAAATATGTTATAACTGCTAACAAAGACGCCATTTTTTTGTTTATACATGTAAAGTCACGGAGCATTTGTGTAGCCTGGACAAGTGCCAGCGGATTACTCCACTACTGCTTACCACACTATTGTCGAGTCCTCTCTGGTTAATGGTTGGTTAGTGCCTTGTAAGTTATATCGTCTACACTATGATCAATACGGCAGCATTGTACCTTTTTACCACCAGACAAGAATGCTTCGGTCCCGAAAATAGGGAGTAAACTCTCCTTATATTCCTCTCTATGTCTATATAGATGTTGTCTCTTGGTTAGGTAGTTAAAAGGGGTTTAAGGCCTTTCGACTAAACTAAGGTCAATAATGGCTGCACTTACCCATTTCACTCCCACATAAAATTACCGTAATCCCTAAATGGGTTTAAAATAAACTCTCTGAGTGAAGCACACCTCTCTGGTTTTATCCTGTGGCTCTGTCATTAATTATAACGTGTAATGTATTACGAACATAAGTCCTGGTACCTATAAAACAAGATATTTTTTAGTAAAAAAAAAAACTACACAGTGTAAAGAGAAGTGAGTGATAATGTGAATAAAGATTGTTATCACTTAGGATGTTATCTGCGCCACTGAGACTATAGAGTGAAGAGTTGGTAGCAATCAAGTAGTCCCCGACGTAAGAATCATCAATAGTCTTGACAGTAACTGTCTCAGACGAGAATCATCAATTTGTCTTGACAGTAACTGTCTCAGGACGTAAGAATCATCAAGTAGTCTTGACAGTAACTGTCCCCAGACGTAAGAATCATCAAGTAGTCTTGACAGTAACTGTCTCAGACGTAAGAATCATCAAGTAGTCTTGACAGTAACTGTCTCCAGACGTAAGAATCATCAAGTAGTCTTGACAGTAACTGTCTCAGACGTAAAATCATCAAGTAGTTTTGACAGTAACGTCTCAGACGTAAAATCATCAAGTAGTCTTGACAGTAACTGCTCAGACGTAAGAATCATAAAGAAATCTTGACAGTAACTGTCTAAAGACGTAAGAATCATCAAGTAGCCCTTGACAGTAACTGTCTCAGACGTAAGAACCATCAAGTAGTCTTGACATTAACTGTCTCAGGCGTAAGAATCATAATTTAGTCTTGACAGTAACTGTCTCAGACGTAAGAATCGTCAAGTAGTCTTGATAGTAACTGTCTCAGACGTAAGAATCATCAAGTAGTCTTGACAGTAGCTGCCTCAGACTTAACAGTAGTCTTGACAGTACTGCCCCCAAGACTTAACAGTAGTCTTGACAGTAGCTGCCTCAGACTTAACTGTAATCTTGACAGTAGCTGCCTCAGACTTAACAGAGTCCTTGACAGTAGCTGCCTCAAAACTTAACTTAGTCTTGACAGACTGCTTCAACTTAACAGTAGAAAGGTTGGCGGGAGTATTGATTTCCTCAACACGGACTAAAAATCCAGTTGGTCAGCGTCCCAGAAAAGGCAAGGAACAGAGAGAGAGAGAGAGAGAGAGAGAGAGAGAGAGAGAGAGAGAGAGAGAGAGAGAGAGAGAGAGAGAGAGAGTCATGTATGCTGCTGTATAAGGTTTAATAAAGCAGGCTCCAGCAAAGGGTCTGGTTTTGTACAAACCAACGTATGATAAAAGCATTTAACTCTCTCTGTCCGTATTACTCACGCCAACTTCTCCAGGACAACTAACTTTTGTTTCTTGCACCTCTCAGGCAGCCCGTTAGGCAGCCTCCCTCAGGCAGTCCTTCAGGCAACCTGTAAGGCAGCCCCTGAGGCAGCCCCTCCTGCATTCCCTAAGGCAGCATCTCAAGCAACATCTCAGGCAATATCTCAGGCAATATCTCAGGCAGCATCTCAGGCAACATCTCAAGCAACATCTCAGGCAATATCTCAGGCAACATCTCAGGCAACATCTCAGGCAATATCTCAGGCAACATCTCAGGCAACATCTCAGGCAACATCTCAGGCAATATCTCAGCAAACATCTCGGGGGCAACATCTCAGGCAGCATCTCAGGCAACATCTCAAGGCAATAACTCAGGCAACATCTCAGGCAACATCTTAGGCAGCATCTCAGGCAACATCTCAGGCAATATCTCAGGCAACATCTCAGGCAACATCTCAGGCAGCATCTCAGGCAACATCTCAGGCAATATCTCAGGCAATATCTCAGGCAGCATCTCAGGCAACATCTCAAGCAACATCTCAGGCAATATCTCAGGCTATCATGTGGGAGTTCGAACACGTGGATAGGGTAAAGTAATACTCACGTAGGCTGGTAGTACGTATAATTACGGATAATGTGGGGAGCGCCCAACCAGCCGTACCTATCTCCTTGCTCACTCTCGTCAGACTGACTGGCCGCCCACAGTACCCATATGTGAGGGGGTCTTTGAATACTGCTGTGGTCAGCACAATATGAATACAGACAGTGACTCAGGCAGAGATGGTTGGTAGTGAGTCATCTACTGGTACACTGGTTTAAACTGGAAAACGGGTTACTACTACTGAGAGCTCGCGAGGGCTAACGTATGTCGCCCCGACATACAACTAAAACAAACTAAGATGGCAGGTGTACGGCTTGGGCTAAATTCTATACAATGTCAAAGTACACAACAATTGAACATTATAACATACATAAGTAGAACATTGGAATGGAAGCTTACGTAACTGAAACTGTAATGCAATAAAAGGGTATAATATAGCACAACTCATCGAATGAAACTAAACGTTGGGATTACACAGTAGAAGTGATAAAAAAAATTGATCGTTCGATCTGTATTCTGTGATCTACGGATTCTGAGGAAAGGGAATATTATACAAAGAAAGAGTGTTTAACAGAAAGGCAGATTCAGTGCACTCAAATCTAGACTGTTAACTCTCAGAATGCGAGAGAACATGAACACAAAAAAATTCTTGAATACTGATAATTTGATACTGTAATTATTCATCTATACGGGTTATTTACATTTAACCCCAACTCGGGCTAAGGGTAAGATTGACATATGCAGAATTTGTGTCATCTCGGGGAGGATCAAACTCTGTTGCATTGCTAACTCATGCTGTATTTGAGGCAAATCTGAATTGGATGTTACAAATGATACTTGAGGATTTCTCAATACCTGTCGTGTACGTAGGGAATAACGACATTCAGGTTATCGTCTGACTGAGTATCAGAGGAAGAGAGTACGGATCAGGAGGATTGTCAGAGTCTGTCACATTAATCTGGGTTGGAACATCATTATCATCACATACTAACTTCATATGATCTAAATGCGTTTTCTTTATACTGACCAGTACTAATCTCTCAAAACCTTATACTTATTACCAGTGATATGTTCAACTACTCGAAAAAGGACCAACAAACTTTTGATCAAGCTTTGGCATTGCAGACGTTTTGTTAAAGTTAGTCAGCATAACTCTCGAACCTACTTTGATTTTGGATGGCTTTGCTCGAGTGTTTGCGACTCTTGTAAATTCTGCTGTTTATGAATTTTTCCCACGGATTCTCTAAAAAACACTTTGAGCTAAGCTGGTACGAGTTGCTATGAAATCATCAGGGTTGTAATTTGGTTTCGGATTAGAATATAACAACTCATAAGGCAAACGTTTATCTACACCGTACAATGCATAATGTGGAGTGTCACCTATAGAAACATTGTAAGCAGAAGTTATAGCACACTGCACATCGGGTATAACTTCATCCCAAGTTTCACTGTTGGGATTGATAGTGGCTCTCAAGACATAAAGTACTTTCTTTTTGGGTTCGTTCCGCTAGCCCATTCGGGCAGGATGATGAGGAACAATGGTGGATTTAGAGATCTTGTACAAGGTGCAAAAATTTTTCAAGAATCTCATTACAGAATTCACCTCCTTTAAATCTGTTACTAGGGACTTAGGGGTGGTAGGCCTGCAGATAATGCGTTCTTTAAATGCTTAGCTACTGTCTCGGCAGTCTTATCTGCAATAGGAACTAACTCACAATATCGGGTGAAATGGTCTACCATAACACACGATGTTTGTTGCCTTGGGGGGAACTTTGGGAAAATTAGTTACAAATCTAGCGAAACTCTTCCCACGGTTCACTAGTAGTTGGATACACTTGGATTGGATTAGGGCCTTAGCATTACCTTTATGTTGCATACAGACACTACATTTCTTAACAAACTTAGAAATATCAGTTGCCATAACGAGGCCAAAAGTATTTCAATCTGGCTTGTTTTACTGAACGATCCATACCAGGGTGTGCAACACCTGGTACATCGTGAACTAGCTGTAAGGCTACATTCACTAGTGACTGTGGAATTACAAAACTGGTATACCTTCTGCTAGGAGACCCAACTCGGCTGTTCGATACAGTAATTCTTGGTTCATGACAAAGTCACTGATGGGTGCTGGTGGCTTCACACCCAGAATAAGATCTTCCGGGAGCAGGAATCGAATCACACCAGACCACATGGGTCTGTTCATTGAGTTTTCCCTTTACATTTTCAGCACTAAATGGAGGGTCTGCAGTTACTATACTAACATGTCGCGATAAGGAAATCGCGACTACATCTGACTTGCCAGGTAAGTTTTTTCAAAGGGGGGATTGAACTCTTGGATAGTCAAGGTCCATCTGGCTAACCTTCCAGTGGGTTTTTTGTTCGGAATAAAGGTATCAGTGGAGCATGGTCTGTCAAGACATGAACAAGTACTGATAAATAATGTCTCGGAAGTGCTTTAAAGACCATAACTATTGCTAAAGCTTTTTGGGCTCAGTTAACTGTATAATTACGTTCAGCCTTCGTAAGGACTCGGCTAGCAAATGCAACTGCGTTGTACTTGCCATCGGTCTTCTGAGCTAGTACAGCACCTATGCCAATTGAACTAGCATCATTGTCAGATAGAAGGGCTTAGAAAAATCTGGAAATTTCAAAATTGGAGCAGATGTTAGCTTTTCTTTTAGATTTTGGAATGCTCTTTCTTGACAAAAGGGTCCAAACAAAAGGAGCATCTTTCTTAAGCAACTCAGTTAGAGGAGCAGCTATGGAAGAAAATTGGCAATGAAAGATCTAATAAAAACCTGCTAAGGCCCACAAAGGATCTTACGGATCAGCAGTTTTGGGAGTTGGAAAATTTAGTACGCAGTTACTTTACTTGGTCAGTCGAAACCCCCTCTAGGAGTGACTACGTGACCAAGAAACTTAATTTCTGATCTGAAAAATTGACATTTAGACAGTTTAATTTTTAAATTGGCTTCTTCAAGCTTACCAATACTACATAAAGTCTTTTCAAGTGTGTATCCACGTCTTTAGACATGACGATTACGTCATCTAAGTACACCATAAGTGCATTACCTATGAGACCTCTAAAGATATTAGTCATGAGCCTTGAGAACGTGATAGGGGAAGTTTCGAAAACCAAACGCCATACAGAGGAAGTGATAATGACCTGTAGGAGTGGAGAATGCAGTTAGCTCTTGGCTGTCCTCGTGAAGGGGGACTTGCCAAAACCCTTGTAACAAATCCGGGGTTAAAAAGACTTTGTTATCTCCGAGTTACTAAAAGATCACCCATACAGGAAGTGGGAAGCGATCTGGAATAGTTTTCGCATTTAACTTCCTAAAGTCAATCACTGGGCGCCAAGTACCATCCTTCTTAGGTACTAGTATCAAGGGTGCATTCCAAGGTGAATTGCTAGGTGCAATAACTCCATCATCGAGCATTTGATTGATCATTCTTCTGCGACAGCAACTTGTGAATGAGGCATTCTGTATGCAGGTATGTAGAGAGGTCTAGAAACCAGTTCAAGTGGAATACGATGGACAATAAGTTCGTTATACCCATCTTCTCACCTGGTAAGGCAATGGCTTTAACGACGTTTGTTAAACAGTCAACAAACGCTTGACTTCATCGGGAAGTCAGTGGGAGCTAAGTCTTTCCCCTCAACTGGGGGAACAGATTGATCCAGTGAAGGGGGATGAGTCTTCCCGGTAGAAATAGCACCGACCCACTGGTTAGGTGACAACTCCATCCTCTATCTGAACAGGGTAAGGATAGTGAACAAAAGGGCAACAAGATTGGTATTGCTCTGAGGCGAAACACTGTGACCAGAAGTGTTAGCTAGGAAGAAATGGGTCTTACATCTCTTACAACATTAAGGATGGTTCAACAAATAGACCTTTTACTTTGCAGGAATCACTGTCAACTAGGACGTTATTTACCATCTGGAACACTAACAACTACAACACTCTAGTGAAGCACTAGCCACAACAGAGACGTCTTTCTGCAGACGGCATGTGACATCAACAAGAGATGGCATTACTAGTTGCAAGTAATTTTTTCCGACAAGGCGTCCCCCTTGGAAAAACTACTACTTGAACTAGCAGACATTGCAGGGATAGGCTCAGCACTCAAGGTAGTCAGAGCGTCCTCGGACACATGAGGTAACTGGACACTATCTTGCAAGTCGAAGTTGCAGGAACACAGACAGAAGTGACAGGATCATCGTGCCTGACCGCTTGGGTACGCTACTGGAAAATGCACTGGCCTGTAAGGACTTAAATTCGAGTGTCATACTCTGCGGGAGTATGGCAGATCTCGGATCCAAGCTGGTAACCCCAGAATGGAACGATCAAGTCGTCAATTGGGCATGCCATCGATAAGGGTCGAGCACAATGCATAAGTCTCGCATGGAAGCAAAGCCCAGTAGAGGTCACCAGGAAAGTAATCTGGTCGACAAACAAGGAAGGAAGCAGTGAAGTCTCTACCTTGGATAGAAAAGGTTGGGAAGTCCGACCTCGGACACGCAGGGGAGAACCAGCTACTCCACTAAGGGAGGACACGAGTCGGTTCTACGAGAAGGACATGTCGTAACTGCTTATCCTTAAACAAACTAGACCTAATAATATTGACTTGCGCACCAGAGTCCATGAACAAATGAACGGGGGCATTATGAACAGATGCTTACACTATAGGGCCTAAAGGTTGCATTGGAAGTTATGTGCAAACAAAAAGGTGGATTGTCATCAGAAAAGACTTGTTCCACTTCATCCCCCCAAAAACATCTATGTCAGAGACATGTGAAGCAACATCATCAGCAGGATTGTCCCTTCTCGAGACTGCTTAAGGCTTCAAAGGAATTGTGAATGGGAATGGTGGGACTCATTTTCACCTACTGTCACCATGGGACGGTTTGACTGGGCGCTCGAATTCCCCCGAATTGGAAGAATGCCCCCTGGTTTTGGTTAGTTTTGAGAATTGGAAGAATGAGCCTTTTTCTGGTTAGTTTGAGAATTGGAAGAATGAGCCTGGTTCTGGTTATTTTGAGAACCACGATATCTGTTTCCTCTACGGGGTTTTGCGGTTGGAACGGCCACGGAAAGACCTAGAGTACTGAAGGTTTGTAGAGAGCATTGCACTCAGATGTGTCATGTCCGTGTATTCTATGATAAGTACAGTACGGAAGATCTGGGTACTCATCATCAGTACGACGTCTCTTAGGGTAACTATCAGGACAATTAATTGCAATATGGCCACGGAAACCACAGTTAAACAAGTCCGCTGACTATGGTTACTGAATGTACTATGAATACTACGAGGTTTATAACTGGTCCTTGGTGATCGCTGAGATGGTTGACGACCACGATTTGTCTCTGTGGCGCAAACAAGAGGTGGTGCAGACTGAGGCATATGTGTGAAATTACTTTTGATACATGGGAAAGTACCCTGGGGCACAGGAACGTACATGTTTAAGGCTGTAAGTGGTTCCGTCGTCACAGTTGGAGGATGAGCTCATAAGCACACACAGAAGCAGGCGGCATTAGTTCTTTGATTGCTCCAAAAGCTGCTATTTTAGCAACCGATTCTGTAAATGGTTTAGCCTCTTCAGGGAGAAAAAAGCTGATGACTGGACAGCATTGATAAATGATGATAAAAAGTTTGTATTAAACTAACAGCAAATGCACTCAACGATTCATTACTCATGGGTGTAGCATTCACTAGTTCCCTAAGAACGACATATGGATCAGCTGTTTTTTACTGGGACAAGGAAAGAACGAATCAGTTCCTCATATTGTGACCACTTAGAAGATTCCTGAAGTCACGCATATCAAGGAGATCAACAACGTGAACAGCAGCAGGGGATCGATGAAGAGCTTCTTTAGCAAGTCTGATAAGACTGTCCTCTGAAGGAGGACCTTCAACTAGAGCACCAGCACGAGAACGAATTGCAGTAAACCATGCTTCAAGACTATGTACATGGCCCTTGAATAAAGGCAAGCATCAAGGGAATCACGAGTATAACTATAGTATCTCGGGGTCTGGTCGGTCTGTCAGTCGCTAAGGAACTGTGAGGACTGATGACAGGGGCAACAGTAGCCTGAGAGGTCTGAGTGTCGACATTCACTAAAGTATCACTTGACGGTATGTGAGACATAATGGCAAAGTTGCACGAGAACAAATAAGGCAAAAATAATGAACAATAAAAATGATACAAAATGCTAGAATTGAAATAAAAGAGATGCAACTAATTCTGCAGAAGAATAAAAAATGTCTAAGATACACTGCAAGAGGAAGGACAACTCAATGTAAAGGACTATTGGCCAAGAAGAAAAAAAAAATTACATTGAAATACAAGTAAAAATATTACTGGAGACTGAATTAAATGCAAAATGAGCTGTCTTTACTCTTGCAATAAAAGAATTAACTAATAAAATTTTAAATCAATGTAAAAAGTATAAAATAAAATTACTAAATTGTATGCAACGGGAGATAACTGGGAAATTTAAATATTTTCTAAGAATGCATAAACAAAATTAAAATATAATGCCAAGATAACATCAGGAAAATTAATAAAATGAAAAAAACAAGATGCAATAATGAACTGAGAATAATAAAAGCATAAAAAAATCAATAAAAGAAAATAATTCACTGCAGAACAAGTGCAACAAAATAATTCACTGCAGAACAAGTGCAACAAAATAATTCACTGCAGAACAAGTGCAACAAAATAATTCACTGCAGAACAAGTGCAACAAAATAATTCACTGCAGAACAAGTGCAACAAAATAAGGTGTAGAAATAATCACTGCAATAATAAAGTCTCACTGGGAAAACTCAGGTTAAATAATAAAATAAAAATATGAAGAAAAACTGATTGAACACTTTAACTCTAATTTTAAATTAGACAAAACAATTTTTCTCAAACAGAGTAAAGAAAACACTTTACGTTAAAAGTAATTGAAATTACATCAAGAGTGAATTTGTTCAAAGAAATATAAAAATATGAATAAAAATAAAACAAAGGAACAAAACGGGAAGTGTAAAAACTTACAGTGGCAGGGCACACAACACTTACAGTTGGGAGGGGACACAACACATAATCACGTATTCATTATTTTAGTATATTCTTACAACAAAATTTGCGTGTGACTGATACGACAAAAATTTGCTGGCAAAAATAATGGTACACAAGTCTGCGAAAAGATTAGAGGAATGAGACACTGCTGGCATAAAGAAAAAAAAAACACACATAGAAATAAATGGATAATTTGGTTTTACTGGGGTGAATATCACTGCATGAACTACAGTGACAATTACCGAGAATACAATGCTGAAAGAATACAATAAAAAAATGATCACTTCACACAGAGTGACTGACTGGTACACTACACAATAATACTTTCTACAGACAAGAGTAGCATAAAAAAAACACAGATAAAAAAATATGAGATGAGTGAATAACAAATGAAAATATTGCAAAAAAAAATGAGTCAAAGAAACACTGAGTCTACACTGAAAACACAAAGTTTAGAGTACACAAGAAATTCACTATAAATGTCTCACACAAGCAAATGTCTTTAAATGCAAGAAAAATGTCTCTAAACAGAAAATTATCACTGAAGTCTGGAGGAGTAGACGGTGATGACTGGTGACGAGGAAGGTTGTCCTGCGCGGTGATGATGCCGACACTCACACTGTCGTCGTGAAGAAATGCGCTTTCTCGGTGAACTCGCATAACTGGCTTTATTGTTGGCGCTCAGCTACATCTTTTGACCAATTATGTGAGCCAAAACAGTATTAGGACCCGGTACAAGGGTGCAAACAACCACAGGTAGATGAGGTGGATGGCTGGTGGTGGGTGATGGTGGTGGTGGTGTGAGTAGAGTGGTGGTGGTGGGTGTGACTCTCGCTGGCGCTCACTGGCGCGCACTCCACTCACTACCCACGAAGGTGGCTTGATAAGCCACTATGCCACAGGGATGGTGAAGACCATGCTTAGCATCCAACAGGGAGCACAAAGTGATATGAAAATACTTCAGAGGAACTTGCGTGGCTTACTTCTCTCTCTCAGCTGGGTTAGAAGCTGGGGTTTGGGTGACTGGCTTAACCACGAGAATGGCTGACTGGAAGACGTTTTAACGATGCACAAAGCACGGAGGAGCAGGTGGATGACAGGAGACAAAGGGTGGATGACAGGCTGACTGGCGTTCACTTCCACAGTCTGGCTTACTGACTGGTTAATTGCAAAAAAACCGGGTCAACCCCTCGGATATTGAAACAATTAGCACACGAACTAAGCCAGGAAGCTTGAAACGCTGCAACCCGGCTTGCAGGGTAGAGGTTGTGAGGAGAGCGAGTAGCTGGTGGGTGAGACGGTTCACCTTTGACCCTCCCGGCTACTCACAAACAGTCTTCTAACGTCTTGAATTACCCTTAAAAAAAGCTTAAAATCCACGAGCTCAATCCACGCTCCACACCGTTGCCACCATTTATCATGTGGGAGTTCGAACACGTGGATAGGGTAAAATAATACTCACGTAGGCTGGTAGTACGCATAATTATGGATAATGTGGGGAGCGCCCAAACAGCCGTACCTATCTCCTTGCTCACTCTCGTCAGACTGACTGGCTGCCCACAGTACCCGTATGTGAGGGGGTCTTTGAATACTGCTGTGGTCAGCACAATATGAATACAGACAGTGACTCAGGCAGAGACGGTTGGCAGTGAGTCATCTACTGGTACACTGGTTACTGGTAACTGGTTACTACTACTGAGAAGGCAACATCTCAGGCAATATCTCAGGCAACATCTCAGGCAACATCTCAGGCAACATCTCAGGCAGCATCTCAGGCAACATCTCAGGCACCATCTCAAGTAACATCTCAGGCAGCATCTCAGGCAACATCTCAAGCAACATCTCAGGCAACATCTCAAGCAACAATCCAGGCAGGCAACTTAGCCTTAATTCTCTCAGTGTTCTGGTAAAGAAGGTCAGGCAAGGTGTTCAGAACCTCTATTTATACTCTTGGTAACACTACTTAATTATCATAACTGAGAATCAAATAATTTTACATTAGCTCTATGGACCAAAGATAATTTTCTTCAGTTAATATTAACACAAAGTAAGTGAAGCAAACTCAGTGATGGGTTCTGTGAAGGTTTACTCAGCCTGTAACAACTTCAGACAGTATTACCAAGGCTGGCTCCTCCTCAGGAAAATTAGTGAATAGAAAAAGAAATAATAACAGACAAACATAAACACTTTATTATATAGAAAATATAAAACACTTAAATATGAAATATTAATCCTACATTAAAGAAAATGAAAAATGAGAAATATAAATGATAACTGAATTCAACGCTAATATATATAGGGGTGTCTGGTGTTGGTGACACTGAGTGTTGAAATCGTAGCCGTTGCCGATGATGGGGAAGGGGAGGGTCGCAGGTGTTGGTTACAACCCACTGGCTAGTTCTTCACAGTATAGCCTTGAGTATTCTATCCTGATGGCAGGAAAGCAGGTTCTTTACCGCTGCAATGATGAGGGGTTACGTCCTGCAATTTCATACAGGTGCACAGGTAATTAAATCCAAAAAGGGAAGTCTCAGGACGTTAGTCCATCTCCATCAGTTCTGCTCGTTGATTGGCAGGTGACCCTCTCTGTCATCCAAGCTGGAAAGATAGACAGGTTACTCACTGCTTAAGAAATCACTCTCCATGATAAGTACAATACCTAAAAGATGTGGTGATTATTACAGCAGTCAACCTAGAGCAAGACTGAAAGGACTAAGTTTATTATTGGTCAAAAGTGAAGCTTTCAACCAATAAATCCACTAGAATACAAGGCAGGCATGTACTTACAGTAGTGCTGGGAGCTGTGAGTCTAGTGATTACTGTTTGGACCGGAGCTCCACACGTCACCTTTCGGGGATGGGGGAAGAAGGAGGGGAAGGGATAGCAGGAGCTAGACTGACCCTACCTTAACAAGCAGCCGGCAGTCAAACTATCACTTTCGGGTGGGGGAAAAAGGCGGGAATAGCGGGAGCTTGACTTACCCTACCTTAACAAGTAGCCGGCCAATGAAACTATTGTTACTATAATACTCCCTCTCTACTCCTATCTATTGAACTTTTCCCTCACAGGTTCTAACATTGTCTCTCTTCAACCATTCTCACTATACTTACATTATCACTGTAGTTGGGATTACTGGTCTAGCAACAGCGCTGAGAGCGTTCAACCCGTCTTGCATTTATTATTAAGTTGTGGTGTGGTAGATGTACTGAACGGAATGGTCCTCACCAAGATTATAATAATTAGCGTAGATGATGAATTTACTGCTGCTTGTCTCCCTCCTACCACGAGCCCCTTCTCTCCTGTACTACTGCCTTCATCCTCCCCATCCTCTAGCGTATACTGAAGACTAACCTCGATCCTGTGCGTCATCTAGCGTTTGTATCGTAATATTTATATTTCCATTTGAGGGATCTATTGTTACGTTTGTTATGTCGTCGCTAAATCAACCAGACGAGGGTAACTTCGGTTTTTGATTTCCTTCCTAGTTTATACTTCATTAAGAATGGTATTCATTTTCTTATTCCGTTATATGGGTCATGATGCCATCAGTAAAACTTATACGTATTTAAGGTATGAATCTCCACGCGGTTTAAGGGTGGAACGGTAAGCCAGCGGAAGGTCTCGGTCAGATGATCAAACCTTTACCTAACCTATGTGAGATGTGCAGGATTCCGTTTTCCTAAACTCGGCTTCTTCGTTATGTGATGTAAATGCTTTAGAAAACCAACAAGTTTGAAAAACGAAACACTAGTGCAACATTTGGGAATCTTCACTGTGGAAACGTTTCGCTAGTCACTGGCTTCTTCAGTCTATTACAGAGAAGAATGGTGAAAGATGAGGAATTTGAGAAAAATCAGTTTTCTCTGCCTGGGGTCGATTTGTTCAGTCCATCAGTTTTGAGAGAAAGGACAGCATATGCTCAAACCTATATACTGCAGTCAGGTGAGCTGAAGCAGGTGGAGGGAAGAGTCACCACTGGATAAATTCACCAGTGTAAATAAGTCATGCTTGTAGGTTAGGCAAGTGTTGAAGAATTACCTGTATCAAGATCGCAAATAACCAGGCTGAGGGACTGATTCTTTTCTGTATTGGACTGAAGAAGCCGGTGCTAGTGAAACGTTTCGACAATAAAGATTTACAAATGTTACGAAAGTGTCTCATTCCTTTTTCAGTTAAAAACAAAAGAAAGTAAGTACAGAGACAGCAGAAGTAGTGGTCAGGAGCACAATGTGATTACTCCATCAACCTTGAAGTAACTCACGTAATCGTAATAACACGACTGTAAACAAACCAGGGTACGGGTGGGGATCGAACTCAGGCCGCGTGAGTCGCAAAACTCCAGGCCAGCACGTAAACCACTGGGCCAGCTGGCTACGGTAACATTCATATAAGTAGATATATTTATACACCATAGGGAGGTCAGCATGGGTTCCACTGTGACCACAAATGCAAGTTTTTACAGATAAATCTCCCGCCAGCGTGGCCGTGATGAACTCTAGCTCAAGTCTCCTCAAAGAGGGAACTTGAGCTACAGTTCGTCACGGCCACGCTGGCGGGAGATTTATCTATTTAACCTTGCATTTATATTCACAGTGGGACCCATTCTGACCTCCCTGTGGTGTATATACCTACTTGCATGAATGTTACTGTAGCCACCTGGCCAAGTGGCTTACGCACTGGCCTGGAGTTTTACGACTTACTTGCCGTAAATTCAAGCCCCCACCCGTACCATGTTTTTTTTTTTTATTTTACCATGAAGTGGTTTTGGAGGTGGTCAGTTCCTCAGCGTGGAGAAGAGTTCAGCTCCATAGTCTATAACAACGTGAAGCTGAAACAATGAGAACGATGCCATATACAGCCCGGTGGCCCGGTGGCCTGGTGGGTGGCCCGGTGGCCTGGTGGCTAAAGCTCCCGCTTCACACACGGAGGGCCCGGGTTCGATTCCCGGCGGGTGGAAACATTTCGACACGTTTCCTTACACCTCCTGTTGTCCTGTTCACCTAGCAGCAAATAGGTACCTGGGTGTTAGTCGACTGGTGTGGGTCGCATCCTGGGGGACAAGATTAAGGACCCCAATGGAAATAAGTTAGACAGTCCTCGATGACGCACTGACTTTCTTGGGTTATCCTGGGTGGCTAACCCTCCGGGGTTAAAAATCCGAACGAAATCTTATCTTATCTTATCTTAGAGGTGAGGCAGTGGGACTCTTGAGTCTGACACGAGGCGTCCATCACTACACAAATGTTCGTATCCGTTAAATCATTTTAAATAAATTTTAATTTACTTGTTTTAAACGACTTCAGTATTTAATAATTGCTAGATGTTAGTGCCAGGATGGTGACCATTAAGTTTTGTTTACATCTTCTTGATCTATTGTAAGACTACAAAACAATTTTGAATCATTGAAATGTGAGCCATAACTGGGGAATGACTCATCTGATCGGCTCAACTTTTCACCACTGATGTGGTTTCATGAACACAAAGATCAAACTGATATTCAGTGGAATACAATCCCAAATTGTTAGTTTTACTGAATAAATAATTTTACTGAATAAATAATTTACTGAATAAATAATTTACTGAATAAATAATTTACTGAATAAATAATTTTTTTTTGTGACTGGCTTCAAAATATTTACGATACATTGTATAAGAAAGACAATAACCTCTTAAGTTTACTTGGAATAAGTTCCAACTTTAACATTTTACTAAAATTGTTAAAAAAATGGAATCGCCGGAATGAGATCAGTTGTTGGAGATTATTTTTATGATTACCTTCACACTTTTATGATTACCTTTACACTTTAACTATTAGATAACTTTATTAAAACACAACTTGTCACTCACTTTATTAAAACACAACTTGTCACTCACTTTATTAAAACACAACTTGTCACTTACTTTATTAAAACACAACTTGTCACTTACTTTATTAAAACACAACTTGTCACTTACTTATTAAAACACAACTTGTCACTCACTTTATTAAAACACAACTTGTCACTCACTTTATTAAAACACAACTTGTCACTTACTTTATTAAAACACAACTTGTCACTTACTTTATTAAAACACAACTTGTCACTCACTTTATTAAAACACAACTTGTCACTCACTTTATTAAAACACAACTGTCACTCACTTTATTAAAACACAACTTGTCACTTACTTTATTAAAACACAACTTGTCACTTACTTTATTAAAACACAACTTGTCACTTACTTTATTAAAACACAACTTGTCACTTACTTTATTAAAACACAACTTGTCACTTACTTTATAAACACAACTTGTCACTTACTTTATTAAAACACAACTTGTCACTTACTTTATTAAAACACAACTTGTCACTTACTTTATTAAAAACACACTTGTCACTCACTTTATTAAAACACAACTTGTCACTCACTTTATTAAAACACAACTTGTCACTTACTTTATTAAAACACAACTTGTCACTTACTTTATTAAAACAACAACTTGTCACTTACTTTATTAAAACACAACTTGTCACTTACTTTATTAAAACACAACTTGTCACTTACTTTAATAAAAACACAACTTGTCACTTACTTATTAAAAACACAACTTGTCACTTACTTTATTAAAACACAACTTGTCACTTACTTTATTAAAACACAACTTGTCACTCACTTTATTAAAACACAACTTTCACTTACTTTATTAAAACACAACTTGTCACTTACTTTATTAAAACACAAACTTGTCACTTACTTTATTAAAACACAACTTGTCACTTACTTTATTAAAAACACAACTTGTCACTTACTTTATTAAAACACAACTTGTCACTTACTTTATTAAAACACAACTTGTCACTCACTTTATTAAACACAACTTGTCACTCACTTTATTAAAACACAACTTGTCACTTACTTTATTAAAACACAACTTGTCACTTACTTTATTAAAAACAACTTGTCACTTACTTTATTAAAACACAACTTGTCACTTACTTTATTAAAACACAACTTGTCACTTACTTTATTAAAACACAAACTTGTCACTTACTTTATTAAAACACAACTTGTCACTCACTTTATTAAAACACAACTTGTCACTTACTTTATTAAAACACAACTTGTCACTTACTTTATTAAAACACAACTTGTCACTTACTTTATTAAAACACAACTTGTCACTTACTTTATTAAAACACAACTTGTCACTCACTTTATTAAAACACAACTTGTCACTTACTTTATTAAAACACAACTTGTCACTTACTTTATTAAAACACAACTTGTCACTCACTTTATTAAAACACAACTTGTCACTTACTTTATTAAAACACAACTTGTCACTTACTTTATTAAAACACAAACTTGTCACTCACTTTATTAAAACACAACTTGTCACTTACTTTATTAAACACAACTTGTCACTTACTTTATTAAAACACAACTTGTCACTTACTTTATTAAAACACAACTTGTCACTTACTTTATTAAAACACAACTTGTCACTTACTTTATTAAAACACAACTTGTCACTTACTTTATTAAAACACAACTTGTCACCACTTTATTAAAACACAACTTGTCACTTACTTTATTAAAACACAACTTGTCACTTACTTTATTAAAACACAACTTGTCACTTACTTTATTAAAACACAACTTGTCACTTACTTTATTAAAACACAACTTGTCACTTACTTTATTAAAACACAACTTGTCACTTACTTTATTAAAACACAACTTGTCACTCACTTTATTAAAACACAACTTGTCACTCACTTTATTAAAACACAACTTGTCACTTACTTTATTAAAACACAACTTTCACTACTTTATTAAAACACAACTTGTCACCTTACTTTATTAAAACACAAACTTGTCACTTACTTTATTAAAACACAACTTGTCACTTACTTTATTAAAACACAACTTGTCACTTACTTTATTAAAACACAACTTGTCACTCACTTTATTAAAACACAACTTGTCACTTACTTTATTAAAACACAACTTGTCACTTACTTTATTAAAACACAACTTGTCACTTACTTTATTAAAAACACAACTTGTCACTTACTTTATTAAAACACAACTTGTCACTCACTTTATTAAAACACAACTTGTCACTTACTTATTAAAACACAACTTGTCACTTACTTTATTAAACACAACTTGTCACTCACTTATTAAAACACAACTTGTCACTTACTTTATTAAAACACAACTTGTCACTTACTTTATTAAAACACAACTTGTCACTCACTTTATTAAAACACAACTTGTCACTTACTTTATTAAAACACAACTTGTCACTTACTTTATAAAACACAACTTGTCACTCACTTTATTAAAACACAACTTGTCACTCACTTTATTAAAACACAACTTGTCACTCACTTTATTAAAACACAACTTGTCACTTACTTTATTAAAACACAACTTGTCACTCACTTTATTAAAACACAACTTGTTACTTACTTTGAGTTGTGTTAAATACAGTTGGTCAGTTTTATTAAGTTGTCTGTCATATAATAACTAAAGAATGCCTCTTCTGATCAGCTACAAACCTTAATTTTGCTGTATTTTAAGGGGAAATATTTTTGTTTTGATTATGGGCTGTGTGGGCGCCATTTTGACATTTCTTTGTGTCAACTTTGTCATACTTGATATTTTAAAAAACGAAATTAAATATTCTCCACAGGATTATACAGAATTTTAAATAGAATATAAATGAGAAAAAAAATATAAAAAATCGTGTTGTGATGGCGTTTTTAAGTTTAAGAAGAGGATACATGCTTATTTTTAAGTTTAAGAAGTGGATACATGCTTATTTTTAAGTTTAAGAAGAGGATACATGCTTATTTTTAAGTTTAAGAAGTGAATACATGCCTATTTTTAAGTTTAAAAAGTGGATACATGCCTATTTTTAAGTTTAAAAAGTGGATACATGCCTATTTTTAAGTTTAAAAAGTGGATACATGCCTATTTTTAAGTTTAAGAAGGGGATACATGCCTATTTTTAGTTTTAAGAAGGGGATACATGCCTATTTTTAAGTTTAAGAAGGGGATACATGCCTATTTTTAAGTTTGAGAAGAGGATACATGCTTATTTTTAAGTTTAAAACGAGGATACATGCCTATATTTAAATTTAAGAATGGGATACATGCCTATTTTTAAGTTAAAGAAGTGGATACATGCTTATTTTTAAGTTTAAGAAGGGGATACATGCCTATTTTTAAGTTTAAGAAGAGGATACATGCCTATTTTTAAGTTTAAGAAGGGGATACATGCCTATTTTTAAGTTAAAGAAGTGGATACATGCTTATTTTTAAGTTTAAGAAGAGGATACATGCCTATTTTTAAGTTTAAGAAGGGGATACATGCCTATTTTTAAGTTTAAGAAGTGGATACATGCTTATTTTTAAGTTTAAGAAGGGGATACATGCCTATTTTTAATTTTAAGAAGGGGATACATGTCTATTTTTAAGTTTAAGAAGGGGATACATCCCTTTTTTTAAGTTTAAAAAGGGGTTTAAATGCCCTTTTTTAAGTTAAGTGGGGGGAATACATTTTAATTTTAAAGTTTAAGAAGGGGTTCTGCCTTTTTTTAAATTTTAAAGAAGGGGGAGGCATTTTAAATTTTTAATTTTAAAAGGAAGGGGGGAAAAACTGCCTATTTTTAATTTTAAAGAAGGGGTAAATGTCTTTTTTTAAATTTTTAAGAAGGGGTTTAAAAAAGCCTTTTTTTTAAAAGTTTAAGAAGGGGATAAAAAGGCTATTTTTAAGTTTAAGAAGGGGGGATGCATATCTTTTTTTAAAGTTTAATGGGGGGGAAAACATGCTTATTTTTAATTTTAAAGAAGGGGTACATCCCTTATTTTTTAATTTTGGGGAAGGGGGTGAAAAATGTCTTTTTTTAAATTTTTTAAGGGGGGGATTATCCCTATTTTTAAGTTTAGGGAAGGGGGGGATACATCCCTTTTTTTTTAATTTTAAAGGGGGGAGCATATCTATTTTTAATTTTAAAAGAAGGGGATAACAGGGCCTTTTTTTAATTTAAAAAGGGGGGATACATGTCTTTTTTTTAAAGATTAAAAAAGGGGGAAAAACCCCGGTTTTTTTTAATTTTAAAGAAGGGGATAAAATGTCTTTTTTTACTTTTAAGAAGGGTTTAATGTCAATTTTAATTTTTAAAAAGGGGGGTAAAATGTTATTTTTTAAGTTTAAAGGGAAGGGGCCCCCCCTTGTCAAATTTTTAAGTTTTAAGAAGGGGATTTTGCTTATTTTTCGGAAAGATTCCCCCCCAGTAAATTTTTGTTTACTTTTTCCCCCCCAAATTCCCCTTTATTACTCGAGAAGACTTTTATTAAACCCCTTGAGTAATTGTTTTCCTCAGGCCTGTTTCCCCATGGAACTGTTGGCACCCCGGGGGTTGCCCCGGGTTTTACATTTGTTACTCAGGTTTTCCCCAGGCCTGTGTAAAAAGTGTTAAAACAGGTCATTCCCAGGCTGGTAAAAATTGTTAAAAAGGGTTCATTCCCAGGTGTGTACAATTTTTTCACAGGTCTTTCCCCCGGCCTGTTTTACAGGGGTTAAAAGGGTCTTTCGAAACCCTGTGAAACAGTTTCCATAGGCCTTTCCCGGGCCTGTGTCCCGTTTTTAATGGGAAATTTCCCGGGCCCTTGTTTTTACAGGTTTTACAAAAGGTAATTCCCAAAATGGTCAGTGTTACATTGAAATTCCCAGACCTGTGTAAAATGTTAATAGGAAATTTTCCCCAGCCCGGGTGTAAAATTGTTTCATAGGAAATTCCCAGGTTTGGGGGTACAGGGGTTACTAGGAAATTTCCAAAGACTTGTATAAAATTTTTTACATAGGACATTCCCAAATTTTTTGTTTCTTTGGCTAGGTTTTGGTTTCCCCCAGGATCAACTTTGGGTAGGTGTAGAGTTCCCAAAGGAAATCAATTTGTGTTTAGGTGTAGAGTCCCCCGGATCAACTTTTTTGTAGGTGGAGCTCACAGGATCAGCTTTGTGCTAGGTGTAGAGTCCCCCAGGATCAATTTTGTGCTAGGTGAAAGAGATTTTTCCCGGGGATAAACTTTTTGCTGGGTGTAAAAAGGTCTCCGGGATCAACTTTGTGCTAGGTGAGGAGTTTCCCAGGATAACTTTGTGTTTAGGTGTAGAGTCCCCCGGGGGTCAACTTTGTGCTAGTGTGGTCTCACGGGAAAATAAAATTTGTGTTTGGGTAGTTCTACGGGGTTTCAACTTTGGCTGGGTTTTAAAAGGGGTCTCCGGGATCAACTTTGTCCCTAGGTGTTAGGTAAAAACAGGATCCCCTTTTTGGTGCTAGGTGTGGGAGTCTCACAGGGATCACCTTTGTGTAGGGTAGAGTCCCCCGGGGACCCAACTTTTGTCCCTGGGTGTTAGAGTCTCCCAGGATCAACTTTCTGTGGGGTGTAGAGTCTAACGGGATAAACCCTTTTTTGCAGGTGTGGGTTTCTCACGGGATCAACTTTGTGCAAAGGTGTAGAGTCCCCAGGATCAACTTTGTGCTGGGGTTTTTAAAATCTCCCGGGAAAACTTTGTGCTGGGTTTAGGTCTCCCAGGATCAAAACTTTGTGCGGGTGTAGAGTCTCCGGGATAAATTTGTGTTAGGTGTAGAGTCTACAGGATAAAACTTTGGGTTTGGTTTGTGGGAGTCTCCCAGGATAAAAATTTCTGCTAGTGTGAGTTTCCCCAGGATAACTTTGTGCTGGGTTTGTAGGGGTCTCCAAGGATCAACTTTGTGCTGGGGTGTAGATTTTTCCCGGAATCCCTTTGTGCTGGGTTGTAGAGTCTCCCAGGATCAATTTGGCTGGGTTTTGGGGGGTTAAAAGGATCATTTTCTGCTAGGTGTAGGGGGTTCTCCCAGGATAAAACTTTGTGCTAGGTTTTAGGTTCCCAGGATCCCTTTTGTCCCTAGGTGTAGAGTCTCCGGGGGTTTAACTTTGTGCAAAGGTTTTTAGGCCCCCAGGTCAACTTTGTGTTTGGTGTGAGTCCCCCCCCCGGGATAAATTTGTCCCTAGGGGGAAGGTCCCCCAGGATCACCTTTGTGCTAGGTGTGAGTCTCCCGGGATCAACTTTTTTTGTTTGGTGTAGAGTCTCCCAGGATCAACTTTTGCAGGTTTTGAGAGTCTCCCAGGATAAACTTTGTGCTAGGTGTAGAGATTTCCCCCCGGGATAAAACTTTTTTGTGGGGGTTTTGGGTTTTCCCCCGGGATCAATTTTTGTGCTAGGTGTAGAGTCCCCCGGATCAATTTTTGCTAGGTGTAGGGGTTCCCCCAGGACCCAATTTTGTGCTAGGTGTAGAGTCTCCCGGGATAAAATTTTTGTGTGGGTTTGAAAGATTCCCCCGGATAAACATTTGTGTTGGGTGTGGCCCCGGGGGGAAATAAACTTTTTTTCCCCTTTTTGGGGTTGGGGGTCCCCCGGGAACAACTTTGTGCTAGGGGGTAGAGTCCCCCAGGATCAACTTTGTGCTAGGTGTAGGTCTCCCGGATCAATTTTGGGGGCTAGGTTTTAGTTCCCCAGGATCAACTTTGTGTTGGTGTAGAAGGGCCCCCCCGGGATCAACTTTGTGCAGGTGTGATTTCTCCCAGGATCAACTTTGTGTTTGGGGGTTTTAGAGTCTCCCGGTTTAAACTTTGTGTTTGGTGTTAGAGCCCTCCCAGGTTAAACTTTGTGCTAGGTTTTTGGAGTCTCCCAGGACCCAACTTTTGCTAGGTTTTGGCCCCCCCGGGGAATCAACTTTGTGTTTGGTTAGAGTCTCCCGGACCCAACTTTGTGTAGGTGTAGAGTTTCCCAGGAAAAAATTTGTGCTGGGTGTAGGTCTCCCAGGATCAACTTTGTGTAGGTTTTGGGGGTCCCCCAGGATAAATCTTTGTGCTAGGTGTAGAGTCCCCCGGATAAATTTTTTGGCTTGGGTTTGTAGAGTCTCCCAGGATAAACTTTGTGGGGGGGTTTTAAGGTCTCCCTGGATAAAAATTTGTGTGGGGTTAAAATTTCTCCCAGGATCAACTTTGTCCCTAGGTGTAGAGTCTCCCAGGATAAATTTTGTGCTGGTGTGGGAGAGTCCCCCGGGATCAACTTTGTGCTAGGTGTAGGGGTCCCCCAGGATCAATTTTGGGTGCTAGGTGTAGAGAGTCCCCCAGGATCAACTTTGGGGCTGGGTTTTTGTAGAGAGTCCCCAGGGATAAAACTTTGTGTTAGGTGTAGAGCCCTCCCAGGATCAACTTTGTGCTAGGTGTAGAGTCCCCCAGGATAAATTTTGTGCTGGGTGTAGAGAGTCTCCCAGGAAAAAAACTTTGGGCTGGGTGTGATTTCCCCGGATCAACTTTGTGCAGGTGTGGGAGTCTCCAGGATAAACCTTTGTGAAAAGGTGTTAGAGAGTCCCCCCAGGATAAACTTTGTGTTTGGGTTTTTAGAGAGTCTCCCGGATCAACTTTGTGCTGGGTGTAGAGAGTCTCCCAGGATCAACTTTGTGTTTGGTTTTAGGAGTCCCCCAGGATCAACTTTGTGCTAGGTGTAGGGGAAGCCCCCAAGGATCAATTTTGTGCTAGGTGTAGAGGTCCCCCAGGTTCAACTTTGTGTAGGTGTAGGGTCTCCGGATCAATTTTGGCTAGGTGTAGAAAATTTCTCCAGGATCAACTTTTTGCTAGGGTTAGGAGTCCCCCCGGTTAAACCCTTTGTGTGGGTTTGGTTGAGAGTCTCCCGGGTCAACTTTGTGCTGGGTTGTAGAGATTTCCCCCGGGATAAAATTTGTGCTAGGTGTAGGGGTTCCCCCGGGATAAACTTTTTGCTAGGTGTAGGGGGTCTCCCGGGATCAACTTTGTGCTGGGTTTGTAGAGAGTTCCCAGGATAAACTTTGTGTAGGTTTTAGAGTCTCACAGGATAAATTTGTGCTAGGTGGGAGTCCCCCGGGATAATTTGGCTGGTTTAGAGAGCCCCCAGGATCAACTTTGTGCTAGGGTAGAGAGTTTTCCCAGGATCAACTTTGTGCTTGGGTTTGTAGGGGAGTCCCCCCAGGATCAACTTTGTGTAGGTTTTAGAGAGGTCCCCCAAGGATCAACTTTGTGCTAGGTGTAGAGGTCTCCCAGGATAAACTTTGTGTGGGTTTGTAGAGAGTCCCCCAGGATAAACTTTGTGCTAGGTGTAAAATTTCTCCCAGGATCACTTTGTGCTAGGTGTAGGAGTCTCCCAGGATAAATTTGTGCTGGGGTGTTTAGAGAGTCCCCCAGGTAAAACTTGGTTTGGTGAAAGAGAGTCTCCCAGGTTTAAAATTTTTTGTAGGTGTGGGGAGTCCCCCGGGAAATCAATTTGTGTAGGTGTAAGATTTCTCCCGGGAAATAAAACTTTGTGTAGGTTTTGAGAGTCTCCCGGGGTTTCAACTTTGTCGCTAGGCGTTGAGAGTCCCCCAGGATCAACTTTGTGTAGGTGTAGAGGTCCCCGGGGGAAAAAACTTTGTGCTAGGTGTTTAGAGAGTCCCCCCGGGATCCCCTTTGTGCTAGGTGTAGAGAGTCTAAGGATCATTTTGTGCAAAGGTTTGTGGGAGAGTCCCCCAGGATCAATTTGTGCTAGGTGTAGAGGTCCCCCGGGATCAATTTTGGGGCTAGGTGTTAGAAGCCCCCAGGATAACTTTTTTGCTAGGTGTAAAGGGGGTCTCCGGGAAATAAACTTTGTGCAGGTTTGTAGAGAGTTCCCAGGGATAACTTTGTGTTTGGTGTAGAGAGTCTCCCGGGGTAAACTTTTTTGCAAAGGCGTAGAGGGGGTCTCCCAGGATCAACTTTTTGCTAGGTGTAGGATTTCTTGGTCCTCACTCTATCACATTCCTCGGGGGAATTTAATTTTTTTTTATTCACTTTCCGCACCCCGGAAATTTTGTTATGCTATAATTTATTGCAAAATGAGCAAAAGGGTGGGGAGTTGCGAAACCGCTGCTCAGGATGGGAAGGGTTTGGGGAACGTGGGGACTTATGTTTTTAGTACAGGTAGGGGACTTTAAGTCTGGCGGGCAGATTTTTGGGAAAGGGGGGTGACATTTGGACCCTCGCAGCTGGCCCCCACTTGGGTCTTGCCTGCGTATCTTTGAATGCAATGACAAACCCTTTCCCTTTCAGTCAATAAAGATTTTTAACTGAAAGGTTTTAAGGATTTTGATTTGAAAATGATTTTTAAATGTGTTTCCCTTTTCTAGTGGGGGGGGCGAAGGGAATGGATGACTCCATAATTTTCAAAAAGAGTCTTTTTTCCTTTAAAAAAAACCATACTTGGGGGAAATTATTTTTGAAAAGAATCATTGTTTTCATCAAAATTTTTTGTTTCCTCGTTTCTTCCATCAGTGAAAAAAACCCCAAACAAAAAAACGCCGGGGGTCTTGCTGCGTTCAAAGGGGAAAGGCTGTAACTAGCTACGCCCTTCCCTGAAGTATGGGACCTGGAAATTTCCCACTCAAATTTAATTTGGGAAAATTGCAAGCTTCTGGGAAAATGTGTTGATTGCAAAAATGAGAGGGCCCCCGAGTTTTATTTCCCCCCTTTATGGTTTTTTGTATATTTTATGGGCTCGTTCGAAAATTTTTGCATTAAATTTAAAAATTTTGTTATTTTATTATTATTATTATTATTGTTATTTTTTTATTATTACATTTTTATTATTATTTTTATTAGCAGCGCAGCGCAGCAGCCGCAGCAGCGCGCAGCGCAGCAGCAGGAGCAGCAAACAGCATTAGCAAAAATTGCGAAACATTTTGCCCGAGCAGCAGCAGCAGCAGCAGCAAGCCCGCCGCACAGCAGCAGCAGCAGCAGCAGAGCAGCACAGCATTAGCAGCAGCAGCATTAGCAAGCCGCAGCCGCAGCAGCCGCAGGCAGCAGAAACAGCAACCCGCAGGGAAACCCTTAGCAGCAGCATTAGCAGGCAGCAGCCCGCAAAAATTAGCAGCAAACAGCAGCACAGCAGCAGCCCGGGAGCAGCAAACAACAAAAGCAGCTGGTCGGGATAGCCCGCAGGCAGCAGCAGCGCAGTAGTAGTTGCAGCAGCAACAGCAGCAGAGCCGCAGCAAACAGGCAGCAGCAGCAAATTTTAGTAGTGCAGCAGCAACAGCAGCTGCAGCCAGCAGAAAACAGCGGGAGCAAAATTTGAAACATTAGAAACAGCATTACCGCCAGGAGCCTGCTGCAGCAGGCCCGCAGGGGCAGCAGCAGCAGCCCGCCGCATTAGCATTAGCAGCAGCAGGGATTAGCAGCGCCCGCCGGGAGCAGCCCGCACATTATCAGCAGCAGAATTAGCACAGCAAGGGCGCAGAGCAGAAATTTGCAGCAGCAGGGAGCAAGCAGCAGAGCAGCAGCGAAACAGCGCAGCGCCCGCAGCGGCAGCAGCAGAGCATTAGAGCAGAAGCCAAGGGATTAGCCAGCAGCCAGGGGCAGCGCAGCATTTCGCAGCAGAAATTTGCAGGGACAGCAGAGCAGCCAAACATTAGGGAGCAGCAGCAAGCAGCGCAGCCCGCAGCAAACAAAAACAGCAAACAAACAGCAGCCCGCAGCAGCAGCAGCGCCCGCCCGTGAGCAAAAACCCCGCGCGCCCCAAACAGCAAGCAGCCCGCAGCAGCAGCGGGAGCAGCTTTATCAGCGCAGGGAGCAGCACAGCAGCGCATTAGCAGCAGCAGCTGCAGGGAGCGCAGCAGCAGAAACCCGCAGCCGAAAAGCAGCAGTAGCGCAGCGCCAAACAGCAGCAGCAGCAAAAGGGGCAGCAGCCCGCGCAGCAGCAACAGCAGCAGCAAGCAGCGCAGCAGCAGCAGCAGCTAAACAGCAAACAGCCCGCAGCAGACAGCAACAGAAGCCGAGGAGCGCAGCAGCAGCCGCCAAAAACAGCTGCCGCGCCCTGCAGCAGCCCGCTGGGAAAAAGCAGCAGTTGCAGAACAGCAGCAGCCCTCGCAGCAGCGCAGCAACCCGCAGCCGTTAGCAGGCCCCCAGCAGCAGCAGAAACAGCAAAAAGGGGCACAGCAGCAGCTCAGCCAAACAGAAACAGCAGCAAAACCCGAGCAGCAGCAAAGCAGCAGCAAACAGCAAAACCCGCAGCAGCCCCGGGAGCAAAGCAGGGCGCCCGAGCAGCTTTCAAACAGCGCAGCAGTCAGCAGGCTTTGAGCAGCAGCGCCGCACAGCCAGCAGCGTGGGAGCAAACAAACAACTGCAGTTGCCAGCAAAAGCCAAACAGCTTTGCGCACAGCAGCCCTTAGGTAAAACAAAAACCAAGGGAAGCAGCAGCAGCGCAGCAGCAGCAAAAGCCAAACAGCAGCAGCAGAAAAAGGGAAACAGCAGCGCAGAAACAGCAGCAGCTTAAACAAGCAGCCGCAAAATTAGCAGCAGCAAAACAACCCCCAACAGCAGCAAAACCCGCAGCAGCAGCGGCAGCAGCTGCAGCAGCACAGCAAAAAAGCAGATTTCAGCAGCAGCAAACAGCAGCAGAGAGCAGCTGCAGCCCCGGGAAAATTTGCAGCGCAAAAGCAGCAGAGCCGCAACAACAAAGCAGCGCAAGCAGCAGAGCAGCAGCAAACAGCAGCAGCAACACCCCAGCAGTAGCAGCAGGGGCAGCAGCAAGGGAAAAAAACAGCAGTTCGAGCGCCAACAGGGAGGTTTCAGCAGCAGCCAAACAGCAGGAGAAACAGCTTTGCAGCACAACAACAGCAGCAGGAAACCCCAGCAAGAAATCAGCGCAGGGAGCAGCCAGAAGGGAGCAGCCCCAGCAGCAGGCAGCAGCAGAGCAGCGGGAGCAAGCACAGCGACAAACAGCCAAATAGCAGCAAACAACAACCCGCCCGTTTGCAGCAAACAGCACAGCAGCGAGGGACCCGATTTAGCCCGCAGCCCGCCGCAGCAAAAAAGGAGCAGCCCCAGAGTAGCAGCGCAAACAGCGCAGCCGCCGAGCAGCGAGAACCAAAACCCAAAAGGGAGCGGCGCAGCAGTGCAGTTAAAAGGCCAAGCGCAGAAACAGGAGGCAGCCAGCAGCAGTTTGCAGCAGCAACAACAGCCGGAAAGTTTAGCAACCCAGCAGCAGCAGCAGCAGCCAAAGCAAGGGAGCAGCAGCAGAAGCAGCCCGGGGCCCAAAGCTGCAGTTTGCCCCGACGCCCCACAACTAGGGAAACGCCCCCGCCCCCCCACAGCCCCCCCGCTAGGGAGCAGCCCCAACAGCAGACAGCAGCAGGGAGCGCACATTTGGGAAACATTAAAAGAGCAGCGCAGCCAGGAAGCAGGAAAACAGCAGCAGCAAAAAACAGCAGCAGCAAACCCGCAGGCCCGCCCGCCCGCCCGCCCGAGCAAACGAAGCAGAGGCGCAGCAGCCGCAGCAGCAGCGCAGCTTTGGCAGCTCATTTAAACAGGGAGCAGCAAATTTAAACAAACAGCAGCAGCGGGAGCAGACCCGCAGCGCAACAACCCGCAGCCAAATAGCAGAGCAGTCTGCAAACCGAAAAAAGGGGTAAGGAAACCCCTGGGAAGCCCCAAAACAGCAGAGGCAGCAGCCAAACTGCAAAACAGAAAAGCAGTTTTCAGCAGCCCCAAGCCCAAAAAGCGCAACAACAAACAGCAAGCAGCAGCCAGCAGCGAGCAGCAGCAGCCAGTAGCAGCGCAGCAGCAGCAGCGCATTTCAGCAGCACAGCCAAACAGCGCAACAGCAGCGCATTTGCAGCAAAACAGCAAACAAGCAATTTTGCCCGCGCCAGCAGCCCGCAGCGCAGCAAGCGCCCCAAACAGCTTGCAGCCGCGCGCGCAGCAAAGAGAAACAGCAGCAACAACAGCAGTAAAACAGCAGCCAGCCCAAAGCAGCAGCAGGCGCAGCAGCCAGCAAACCAAGCAGCAGCAGCAAACCAGCAGAGGAGCAGACAAAAAACCCAAAAACAGCCCGGCAGGCCCGAGCGCGCAGCACGCAGCAGCAGCAGCCAACCTTACAAAGGTCGACAGACAGTAGGCAGGGAAACAGGCAGCCAACGCAAGCCAGCAGCAGCAGCGCAACCTAGCAGAGCAGCCCGCAAAAAAAAAACAGCAGCAGCGCCAAAAGCAGGCCCCCAAACAGCATTAAAACCTCCAGCAGCAGCCGCAAATAAACAGCAAAACAGCAGCAGGGTGCACAGCCCTTAGCAGCAAACGATTAGCAGCAAAGGAGCAGCCCCAGCAGAGCAGCAAACAACAAACAGCAGTACAACAAACAGCAGCAGCTAGCAGCAACAACAGGAGCCCCGGGAAACCAGCAGCAGCAGCAGCAGCAGACAGCAGACAGCGCGCAGCGCGCAGCAGCAGCAACACAACAATTTGCCGCAGCCCAAGCACGCAGCACCAGCGCAAACAGGGAGCAGCAGGGGCCCCAACAACAACAGCCGCAGCAGGGAACAGCCAAAGCAGAGCGCGCAGCAGCCCGCCGGGAGCCCGCAGCAGCAGCAGCCAAACCCAGCCAGCAACAACAACCAGCAGGAGAGACAGCAAGGGAGCAAGCAGCAAAACCCGGCAGCTGCAGGCAGCAGCGGGAGCAGCAGCAGCAGAAAACCGCAGCAGCGCGCAGCTGCAGCAGCCCGCAGCCAGCAGCAGAAACAGCAGCGCAGCCCCAGCAGCAGCAAGCAGCAGCCCCAACACAGCAGAGGGGCAGAAATCGCCCAGCCCCCGGGAAGCGCAAACAACAGCAGCATTGGTTAAAAGCAGCAGCAGCGCAGCAGCCAAACAGCAGAAAAAGCCCGCAGCGAGCCCGCAGCCGCTGAGCCCGCCCGAAAATAGCCTGGGAGCACAGCAAACAGCAGCAGCAGCGCAGAGCAGCCCCGCGCAGCGCAGCGCATTGCGCAGCTTAGCAGCTGCAGCAGGGCCCCGCAGCATTGCAGCCCGGCTTTGGCCATAGGGCCAGCCCCAAAGCCAACCGGATTTATTTGCCAAACCCCAAAAAAAACCCGACGCCAAAAAGAAAGGTTTTTTCCGACAGCGACCCCAGGAGGGAACAGCAGGGAGCGCGCCCGGCAGAGGGAGACGCAACCACAGCACCCGGGAACCACATAACTTCCCGAACAGGCGGTGGGGAACGAAAGCCCGGGGACAGCAGCGAAAAGGAAGGGCCACAAAATCATCGGCAGCTTCAAGCTTTTCAACCAGAGAAAGGATTCAACATTTGGGGAGGAAACATTTTTTGGCAAGAGGAGCACGGTGCCCCGGAACAACCAAAAGGGAAAGGAGCAAACTTTAGGAAACACCAAGGAAAGAGGAGCACCCGGGCCCGGAAGCATCAAAGGAAGAGGAGACACGCTGCACAGAATTAGCCAGGAAGAGGAGCAGGGCCGGAAACAAACAGGAAGAGGGAAACAGGCCCGGTGGGGGTCCTTTAAGGAAGAGGAGCACGGGCCCGGAAAATTTTTTCCCCTTTTTTTTTTTTTCATTTTTTTTCCTGTAACTTTTCGGATTTATTTAGCTCATAACTCAAGAAATATTCTTCCGATCGGCTTCAAAATTTGAAGGTTTATTCACGATCATTGCGACCAACAGATTGTTGGAACAGTCAGGTGATGACGCGTCCTGTGACCAGAGTTGTTGTAGACGCTACCAGCATCTTGTGGTAACTCACATAACTTCCAGAATCATGGACGGTGGAGAGTAAAGTTCCAGGATGTAGCAGCAGCTTTGAACATTTTATGTGTAAGTTAGTGTGAAATTTTTACTCACATTAAATCACGTTAAATAGTTTTCAATTCACGTCTTGTGAACAACTTCAGTAGTTAATGATGGAGTCATCTTGGTGCCAGGAAAGTCACTCTTAAGTGTTTAATGATGGAGTCATCTTGGTGCCAGGATAGTCACTCTTAAGTGTTTAATGATGGAGTCATCTTGGTGCCAGGATAGTCACTCTTAAGTGTTTAATGATGGAGTCATCTTGGTGCCAGGATAGTCACTCTTAAGTGTTTAATGATGGAGTCATCTTGGTGCCAGGATAGTACTCTTAAGTGTTTAATGATGAGTCATCTTGGTGCCAGGATAGTCATCTTAAGTTTTTAAATGATGGAGTCATCTTGGTGCCAGGATAGTCACTCTTAAGTTTTTTAATGATGGAGTCATCTTGGTGCCAGGATAGTCACTCTTAAGTGTTTAATGATGGAGTCATCTTGGTGCCAGGATAGTCACTCTTAAGTGTTTAATGATGGAGTCATCTTGGTGCCAGGATAGTCACTCTTAAGTGTTTAATGATGGAGTCATCTTGGTGCCAGGATAGTCACTTTTTAAGTGTTTAAGGGATGGAGTCATTTTGGTGCCAGGATAGTCACTCTTAAGTGTTTAATGATGGAGTCATTTTGGGTTTGCCAGGATAGTCACTTTTAAAGTGTTTAATGATGGAGTCATCTTAGTGCCAGGATAGTCACTCTTAAGTGTTTAATGGTGGAGTCATCTTGGTGCCAGGATAGTCACTCTTAAGTGTTTAATGATGGAGTCATCTTGGTGCCAGGATAGTCACTCTTAAGTGTTTAATGGTGAAGTCATCTTGGTGCCAGGATAGTCACTCTTAAGTGTTTAATGATGGAGTCATCTTGGTGCCAGGATAGTCACTCTTAAGTGTTTAATGGTGGAGTCATCTTGTGCCAGGATAGTCACTCTTAAGTTTTTAAAATGGGGGAGTCTTTTGGTGCCAAAGGATAGTCACTCTTAAGTTTTTTAATGGTGAATCATCTTGGTGCCAGGATAGTCACTCTTAAGTGTTTAATGGTGGAGTCATCTTGGTGCCAGGATAGTCACTCTTAAGTGTTTAATGGTGAAGTCATCTTGGTGCCAGGATAGTCACTCTTAAGTGTTTAATGATGGAGTCATATTGGTGCCAGGATAGTCACTCTTAAGTGTTTAATGGTGGAGCCATCTTGGTGCCAGGATAGTCACTCTTAAGTGTTTAATGATGGAGTCATCTTAGTGCCAGGATAGTCACTCTTAAGTGTTTAATGGTGGAGCCATCTTGGTGCCAGGATAGTCACTCTTAAGTGTTTAATGGTGGAGCCATCTTGGTGCCAGGCTAGTCACTCTTAAGTGTTTAATGGTGGAGCCATCTTGGTGTCAGGCTAGTCACTCTTAAGTGTTTAATGGTGGAGTCATCTTGGTGCCAGGATAGTCACTCTTAAGTGTTTAATGGTGGAGCCATCTTGGTGCCAGGATAGTCACTCTTAAGTGTTTAATGGTGAAGTCATCTTGGTGCCAGGATAGTCACTCTTAAGTGTTTAATGGTGAAGTCATCTTGGTGCCAGGATAGTCACCACTAAGTGTTTAATGATGAAGTCATCTTGGTGCCAGGCTAGTCACTCTTAAGTGTTTAATGGTGGAGTCATCTTGGTGCCAGGATAGTCACTCTTAAGTGTTTAATGTTGGAGTAATCTTGATGCCAGGATAGTCACTCTTAAGTGTTTAATGGTGGAGTCATCTTGGTGCCAGGATAGTCACTCTTAAGTGTTTAATGGGAGTCATCTTGGTGCCAGGATAGTCACTCTTAAGTGTTTAATGGTTGAAAATCCGTGTCACAACTGGAGAATGACTCATGAGATCGAGTGGTGCGGTTTCCTGAGCGCAAGATTCACGCTAGTTATTATTGGTCGTCAGAGCGACGCTCTGTTTATTAATAATAAAAATATTAATAATCTTCACTTATACAATAACAGTAACAGTTTGGTTGATCAGGCCCTGATCCACCGGGAGACCTGGTCGTGGACCGGGCCGCGGGGGCGTTGATCCACGGAATACCCTCTTGGTAGACCCCAGGTAGTCAAGTACATGTACAAAGTATACAGAGCATTTCGGACAAATTACGTCAATTTTGTCCCAGGATGCGACCCACACCAGTCAACTAACACCCAGGTACCTATTTTACTGCTAAGCGAATATGGACACCTGGTGTCTTAAGGAAACATGTCCTAATGTGTCCAACCTTACCGGGAATCGAACCATGGAGCTCAGTGTGTGAGCTGAGTGCGCTAGTGATCGAACCATGGAGCTCAGTGTGTGAGCTGAGTGCGCTAGTGATCGAACCATGGAGCTCAGTGTGTGAGCTGAGTGCGCTAGTGATCGAACCATGGAGCTCAAATGTGTGAGCGAGTGGCGCTAGTGATTCGAACCATGGAGCTCAGTGTGTGAGATGAGTGCGTAGATCAACCATGGGGCTCAGTGTTGAGCTGAGTGCCAGTGATCGAACCATGGAGCTCAGTGGTGAGCTGAGTGCGCTAGTGATCGAACCATGGAGCTCAGTGTGTGAGCTGAGTGCGCCTAGTGATCGAACCCTGGAGCTCAGTGGTGAGCGAGTGCGCTAGTGTCGAACATGGAGCTCAGTGTGTGAGTGAGTGCGTATGATCGAACCATGGAGCTCAGGTGTGAGTGAGGCGCTGTGATCGAACCCTGGAGTCAGTGGTGAGCCTGAGTGGCTAGTGATCGAACCATGGAGCTCAGTTGTGAGCTGAGTGCGCTAGTATCGAACCATGGAGCTCAGTGTGTGAGCTGAGTGCGCTAGTGATCGAACCATGGAGCTCAGTGTGTGAGCTGAGTGCGCTAGTGATCGAACCATGGAGCTCAGTGTGTGAGCTGAGTGGCTGTGATGAACCATGGGGCTCTGGTGGCTGAGTGCGCTAGTGATCGAACCATGGAGCTCAGTGTGTGAGCTGAGTGCGCTAGTGATCGAACCATGGAGCTCAGTGTGTGAGCTGAGTGCGCTAGTGATCGAACCATGGAGCTCAGTGTGTGAGCTGAGTGCCGCTAGGATGAACCATGGGGCTCAGTGTGTGAGCTGGTGCGCTAGTGAAGAATGGAGCTCAGTGTGTGAGCTGAGTGCGCTAGTGATGACCATGGGTCAGGTGTGAGCTGAGTGCGCTGTGATCGAACCATGGGGCTCAGTGTGTGAGCTGGTGCGCTAGTGATCGGAACCCTGGAGCTCAGTGTGGAGCTGGTGCGCTAGTGATCGAACCATGGAGCTCAGTGTGTGAGCTGAGTGCGCTAGTGATCGAACCATGGAGCTCAGTGTGTGAGCTGAGTGCGCTAGTGATCGAACCATGAGCTCAGTTGTGAGCTAGTGCGCTAGTGATCGAAACCCTGGAGCTCAGTGTGTGAGCAGTGCGCAGTGATCGAACCATGGAGCTCAGTGTGTGAGCTGAGTGCGCTAGTGATCGAACCATGGAGCTCAGTGTGTGAGATGAGTGCGCTAGTGATCGAAAACCCTGGACTCAGTGTGTGAGTGAGTGCGCTAGTGATCGAACCATGGAGCTCAGTGTGTGAGCTGAGTGCGCTAGTGATCGAACCATGGAGCTCAGTGTGTGAGCTGAGTGCGCTAGTGATGGAACCATGGAGCCAGTGGTGTGAGCTGGTGCGCTAGTGATCCAGCTACGGGATAAAACTCACCGGAATGATTTCAAGGAGAAGAGTTTTCGTTCCCATTATTAACCGGATACCCGGTGAACCCTGTCATCAGACTGGCTTTTCCACTGGGGCACTTTAATACTCTTCCCCAGGATGCAGCTCACAACAGGCGGCTAACTCCCTGGTACCTAGTTACTACTAGGTGAACAGGGGCAGCAGGCGTAAGGTGAATAACAGCCCCAGGTACCTACTTTCTGCTAGGTGAACAGGGGCAGCATGTGTAAGGTGAATAACAGCCACAGGTACCTACTTACTGCTAGGTGAACAGGGACGGCAGGTGTAAGGTGACAACACCCCCAGGCACCTGCCTACTGTTAGATGAACAGGAGCAGCAGGTATAAGGTGACTAACACTCTCAGGTACCTACTTACTGCTAGGTGAACGGGGACGGTAGATTGTGTAAGGTGACTAAAACCTCCAGGTACATACTTACTGCTAGGTAAACAGGAGCAGCAGGTATAAAGTGACTAACACCACCAGGTACCTACTTACTGTTAGGTGAACAGGGACAGCAGGTGTCAGGTGACAACACCCAGGTACCTGATTGCCGCTAGGTGAAAAGGGACGGCAGGTGTAGGGTGACTAACACCCAGGTACCTACTTATTGCTAAGTGAACAGGGACAGCCAGGTGAACAGCTACGGCAGGTGTAAGATGATTAACACTCAACTACCTACTTGCCGCTAGGAGAACAGGGACGGCAGGTGTAAGGTGACTAACACCCCAGGTACCTACTTACTGCTAGGTGAACAGTGACAGCAGGTATAAGGTGACTAACGCCCTCAGGTACCTACTTACTGCTAGGTGAACAGTGACAGCAGGTGTAAGGTGACTAACACCCTAGGTCCCCTATAGCTCTAGGTGAACATGGATACCCAGGTGTAAGGTGGACTAACACCCCAGGTGCATACTTACTGCAAGGTGAACAGTGACAGCAGGTGTAAGGTGACTAACACCCCTAGGTACCTACCTACTGCTAGGTGAACATGGACAGCAGGTGTAAGGTGACTAACACCCCAGGTACCTACTTACTGCTAGGTGAACAGTGACATCAGGTGTAAGGTGACTAATACCCCAAGGTGCCTACTTACTGCTAGGTGAATAGTGACAGCAGGTGTAAGATGACTAACACCCCAGGTACCTACTTACTGCTAAGTGAACAGGGACAACAGGTGTAAGGTGACTAACACCCCAGGTACCTACTTACTGCTAGGTGAACAGGAAGAGCAGGTGTAAGATGACTAACATCCAAGTACCTACTTATTGCTAGGTGAACATGGACAGCAGGTGTAAGGTGACTAACACCCCAGGTAACTACTTACTGCTAGGTGAACAGGGACAGCAGGTGTATGGTGACTAACACCCAGGTACCTACTTACTGCAAGGTGAGCAGAGAGAGCAGATGTAAGGTGATTAACACCCCCAGGTACCTACTTACTGCAAGGTGAACAGGGACAACAGGTGTAAGGTGACTGACACCCAGGTACCTACTTACTGCTAGGTGAACAGGGGCAGCAGGTATAAGGTGAATAACAGCCCCAGGTACCTACTTACTGCTAGGTGAACAGGGGCAGCAGGTGTAAGGTGACTAAAATCCCCAGGTACCTACTTACTGCTAGGTGAACAGGGACGGCAGGTGTAAGGTGATTAAAACCTCCAGGTACATACTTATTGCTAGGTGAACAGGAGCAGCAGGTAAAAGGTGACTAACACCCTCAGGTACCTACTTACTGCTAGGCGAACGGGGACGGTAGATTGTGTAAGGTGACTAAAACCTCCAGGTACATACTTACTGCTAGGTGAACAGGGGCAGCAGGTATAAAGTGACTAACGCCCCTAGGTACCTACTTACTGTTAGGTGAACAGGGACAGCAGGTGTAAGGTGACTAACACCCAGGTACGTGATTGCTGCTAGGTGAACAGGGACGGCAGGTGTAGGGTGACTAACACCCAGGTACATACTTACTGCTAGGAAAGGGTACAGCAGGTGTAAGGTGACTAGCACCCCAGGTACCTACTTACTGCCAGGTGAACAGCTACGGCAGGTGCAAGATGATTAACACTCAGGTATCTACTTGCCGCTAGGAGAACAGGGACAGCAGGTGTAAGGTGACTAACATGTCAGGTACCTACTTACTGCTAGGTGAACAGTGAAAGCAGGTGTAAGGTGACTAACATCCTCAGGTACCTACTTGCTGCTAGGTGAACAGGGATAGCAGGTGTAAGGTGACTAACACCCCAAATGCCTACTTACTGCTAGGTGAACAGTGACAGCAGGTGTAAGGTGACTAATACCCCCAGGTACCTACTTCATGCTATGTGAACAGTGAAAGCAGGTGTAAGGTGACTAACACCCAGGTACCAACTTACTGCTAGGTGAACAGGGACAACAGGTGTAAGATGACTAACACCCAGGTACCTACTTACTGCTAGTTGAACAGGGACATCAGGTGTAAGGTGACTAACACCCAGGTACCTACCTACTGCTAGGTGAACAGGGTAGCAGGTGTAAGGTGGACTAAACACCCAGGTACCTACTTGCTGCAAAGGTAAACAGGATAGCAGGTGTAAGGTGACTAACACCCCAGGTGCCTACTTACTGCAAGGTGAACAGTGACAGCATGTGTAAGGTGACTAACACACCCAGGTACCTACCTACTGCTAGGTGAACAGTGACATCAGGTGTAAGGTGACTAATACCCCAAGGTACCTACTTACTGCTAGGTGAATAGTGACAGTAGGTGTAAGGTGACTAACACCCCAGGTACCTACTTACTGCTAAGTGAACAAGGAGAGCAGGTGTAAGATGACTAACACCCAAGTACCTACTTATTGCTAGGTGAACATGGACAGCAGGTGAAAGGTGACTAACACCCATGTAACTACTTACTGCTAGGTGAATAGGGACAGCAGGTGTAAGGTGACTAACACACAGGTACCAACTTACTGCTAGGTGAACAGGGACAACAGGTGTAAGGTGACCAACACCCCCAGGTACCTACTTACTTCTAGGTGAACAGGGACATCAGGTGTAAGGTGACTAACACGCAGGTACCTACTTACTGCTAGGTGAACAGGGGCAGCAGGTATAAGGTGAATAACAGCTCCAGGTACCTACTTACTGTTAGGTGAACAGGGGCAGCAGGTGTAAGGTGACTAAAATCCCCAGGTACCTACTTACTGCTAAGTGAACAGGGACGGCAGGTGTAAGGTGATTAAAACCTCCAGGTACATACTTATTGATAGGTGAACAGGAGCAGCAGGTATAAGGTGACTAACACCCTCAGGTACCTACTTACTGCTAGGCGAACGGGGACGGTAGATTGTGTAAGGTGACTAAAACCTCCAGGTACATACTTACTGCTAGGTGAACAGGGGCAGCAGGTATAAAGTGACTAACGCCCCCAGGTACCTACTTACTGTTAGGTGAACAGGGACAGCACGTGTAAGGTGACTAACACCCAGGTACGTGATTGCTGCTAGGTGAACAGGGACGGCAGGTGTAGGGTGACTAACACCCAGGTACCTACTTACTGCTAAGTGAACAGGGACAGCAGGTGTAAGGTGACTAGCACCCCAGGTACCTACTTACTGCCAGGTGAACAGCTACGGCAGGTGTAAGATGATTAACACTCAGGTACCTACTTACTGCTAAGTGAACAGGGACAGCAGGTGTAAGGTGACTAACACCCCAGGTACCTACTTGCTGCTAGGTGAACAGGGATAGCAGGTGTAAGGTGACTAACACCCCAGGTGCCTACTTACTGCAAGGTGAACAGTGACAGCATGTGTAAGGTGACTAACACACCCAGGTACCTACCTACTGCTAGGTGAACAGTGACATCAGGTGTAAGGTGACTAATACCCCAAGGTACCTACTTACTGCTAGGTGAATAGTGACAGTAGGTGTAAGGTGACTAGCACCCAAGTACCTACTTATTGCTAGGTGAACATGGACAGCAGGTGTAAGGTGACTAACACCCATGTAACTACTTACTGCTAGGTGAATAGGGACAGCAGGTGTAAGGTGACTAACACACAGGTACCAACTTACTGCTAGGTGAACAGGGACAACAGGTGTAAGGTGACCAACACCCCCAGGTACCTACTTACTTCTAGGTGAACAGTGACATCAGGTGTAAGGTGACTAATACCCCAAGGTACCTACTTACTGCTAGGTGAACAGGGAGAGCAGGTGTAAGATGACTAACACCCAAGTACCTGCTTATTGCTAGGTGAACATGGACAGCAGGTGTAAGGTGACTAGCACCCCAGGTACCTACTTACTGCCAGGTGAACAGCTACGGCAGGTGTAAGATGATTAACACTCAGGTACCTACTTACTGCTAAGTGAACAGGGACAGCAGGTGTAAGGTGACTAACACCCCTAGGTACCTACTTGCTGCTAGGTGAACAGGGATAGCAGGTGTAAGGTGACTAACACCCCAGGTGCCTACTTACTGCTAGGTGAACAGTGACAGCAGGTGTAAGGTGACTAATACCCCCAGGTACCTACTTCATGCTATGTGAACAGTGACAGCAGGTGTAAGGTGACCAATACCCCCAGGTACCTACTTACTGCTAGGTGAACAGGGACAGCAGGTGTAGGGTGACTAACACCCATGTACCTACTTACTGCTAGATGAGCAGAGAGAGCAGGTGTAAGGTGATTAACACCCCCAGGTACCTATTTACTGCTAGGTGAACAGGGACAGCAGGTGTAAGGTGACTAACACCCAGGTACCTACTTACTGCTAAGTGAACAGGGACGGCAGGTGTAAGGTGATTAAAACCTCCAGGTACATACTTATTGCTAGGTGAACAGGAGCAGCATGTATAAGGTGACTAACACCCTAAGGTACCTACTTACTGCTAGGCGAACGGGGACGGTAGATTGTGTAAGTGACTAAAACCTCCAGGTACATACTGCTAGGTGAACAGGGGAGCAGGTATTAATGACTAACCGCCCCGGGTCAACTTATTTTAGGTGAACGGACAGCAGGTGTAAGGTAACTAACACCCAGGTACGTGATTGCCGCTAGGTGAACAGGGACGGCAGGTGTAGGGTGACTAACACCCAGGTACCTACTTACTGCTAAGTGAACAGGGACAGCAGGTGTAAGGTGACTAGACCCCAGGTACCTACTTATGGCAGGTGAACAGTACGGCAGGTGTAAGATGATTAAACACTCAGGTACCTACTTACTGCTAAGTGAGCAGGGACAGCAGGTGTAAGGTGACTAACACCCCAGGTACCTACTTGCTGCTAGGTGAACAGGGATAGCAGGTGTAAGGTGACTAACACCCCAGGTGCCTACTTACTGCTAGGTGAACAATGACAGCAGGTGTAAGGTGACCAACACCCCCAGGTACCTACTTACTGCTAGGTGAACAGGGACAGGAGGTGTAGGGTGACTAACACCCAGGTACCTACTTACTGCTAGGTGAGCAGAGAGAGCAGGTGTAAGGTGATTAACACCCCCAGGTACCTATTTACTGCTAGGTGAACAGGGACAGCAGGTGTAAGGTGACTAACACCCAGGTATCTACTTACTGTTAGGTGAATAGGGACAGCAGGTGTAAGGTGACTAACACCCAGGTACCAACTTACTGCTAGGTGAACAGGGACAACAGGTTTAAGGTGACCAACACCCCAAGGTACCTACTTACTTCTAGGTGAACAGGGACATCATGTGTAAGGTGACTAACACCCAGGTACCTACTTACTGCTAGGTGAACGGGGGCCCCAGCAGGTGTTAAGGTGACTAAAATCCCGGGGTACCACTTACTGCTAGGTGAACAGGGACGGCAGGTGTAAGGTGATTAAAACCTCCAGGTACATACTTATTGCTAGGTGAACAGGAGCAGCAGGTATAAGGTGACTAACACCCTCAGGTACCTACTTACTGCTAAGTGAACAGGGACAGCAGGTGTAAGGTGACTAACACCCCAGGTGCCTACTTACTGCTAGGTGAACAATGACAGCAGGTGTAAGGTGATCAACACCCCCAGGTACCTACTTACTGCTAGGTGAACAGGGACAGGAGGTGTAGGGTGACTAACACCCAGGTACCTACTTACTGCTAGGTGAGCAGAGAGAGCAGGTGTAAGGTGATTAACACCCCCAGGTACCTATTTACTGCTAGGTGAACAGGGACAGCAGGTGTAAGGTGACTAACACCCAGGTATCTACTTACTGTTAGGTGAATAGGGACAGCAGGTGTAAGGTGACTAACACCCAGGTACCAACTTACTGGTAGGTGAACAGGGACAACAGGTTTAAGGTGACCAACACCCCAAGGTACCTACTTACTTCTAGGTGAACAGGGACATCATGTGTAAGGTGACTAACACCCAGGTACCTACTTACTGCTAGGTGAACAGGGGCAGCAGGTGTAAGGTGACTAAAATCCCCAGGTACCTACTTACTGCTAGGTGAACAGGGACGGCAGGTGTAAGGTGATTAAAACCTCCAGGTACATACTTATTGCTAGGTGAACAGGAGCAGCAGGTATAAGGTGACTAACACCCTCAGGTACCTACTTACTGCTAAAGTGAACAGGGACAGCATGTGTAAGGTGACTAGCACCCTAGGTACCTACTTATTGCCAGGTGAACAGGTACGGCAGGTGTAAGATGATTAACACTCAGGTACCTACTTACTGGTAAGTGAACAGGGACAGCAGGTGTAAGGTGACTAACACCCCAGATACCTACTTGCTGCTAGGTGAACAGGGATAGCAGGTGTAAGGTGACTAACACCCCAGGTGCCTACTTACTGCTGGGTTGAACAGTGACAGCAGGTTTTAAGGTTGACTATACCCCCAGGTACCTCTTCATACTATGTGAACAGTGACAGCAGGTGTAAGGTGACCAACACCCCCAGGTACCTACTTACTTCTAGGTGAACAGGGACAGCAGGTGTAAGGTGACTAACACCCAGGTACCTACTTACTGCTAGTTGAACAGGGACATCAGGTGTAAGGTGACTAACACCCAGGTACCTACTTGCTGCTAGTTGAACAGGGACAGCAGGCGTAAGGTGACCAACACCCAGGTACCTACTTACTGCTAGGTAAACAAGGACAGCAGGTGTAAGGTGACTAACACCCAGGTACCTACTTACTGCTAGTTGAACAGGTACAGCAGGTGTAAGGTGACTAACACCCAGGTACCTACTTACTGCTAGTTGAACAGGGACAGTATGTTTAAGGTGACCAACACCCAGGTACCTACTTACTGCTAGTTGAACAGGTACAGCAGGTGTACGGTGACTAACACCCAGGTACCTACTTACTGTTAGGTAAACAGAGACAGCAGGTGTAAGGAAATATACGCAACGTTTCTGCTCGTGCCTGGATCCTCAGTCCCTTTGTGTGAGCCGAGGCCGCTACCAACTGAGCATTGATTACCCGCTCAGACTGGCGGGTGAGGAGCGGTCTAGATGACAGGTAAAAGATGACAGACAGGCGTTGAGGAAAGATCAAGGTGACATGTGACAGACAGGGGAGTGAGGAGGGGAGTAGGTGGCAGGTGAAGGAAAAACGAGTAACGTTCCTCCTTCACCTGCTGTGATGAGGAGGGATTTAGGTGACAGTGGCCAGACTATGGAGCAGAGTTCTTCTCCAGGCTGAGGGACAACACTACGTCTTGACGGGTGATGGTTTGATTACATCGTATTTACATCTCTTCTGCTTCTGTTGCTTCTCTGTATTCTCCTCCTCATCTTTCACCGTTTTTCTTTGTATTGGACTGAGGAAGCCACTTTATGGCCACACATTTCCTCAATAAAGATTCCTAAATGTTGCACAAGTGTCTCATTCTTCAACTTGTCGGTTTTCAAGACCATTTATATTACATTCGACTGAAGAAGCCTACTGTATAGGCGAAACATTTGGAAATATTGCTACCTAACTGCTGCACATGTGTCTTACTTATCAGCTTGTCGGTACTGAATACCATTATCATATTTACACTGTTAGACACTGCAACACAACGCTGTCTTGGTGCAGAGAACATCTTCCATACCTTTTATACCAGACCACTAGTTACGAGTCAGAAGAGACGGCTTTGAGAGGGACCTACCCTCCCTGTTTCACATTCTTCAAGACTAACTCCATGACTGCGGGACTGATTACCTTGTCTTTTGTATATAGTTCCACAATCTTTAAATCAGGGCCTTGAACTGTATTGATAAAGCCACTAAATGATGAAATGTCTACAGATAAAGATACACAGATGTTGCACATGTGTCTTAATTCTTCATGTTGGTATTGTATACCATTCATGTACAACTTGTGACATACAGCAACATCATGGAATATTGGTACAGAGGACATCTCCTCAACCTTCTTCCCTGGCCTATCTCTTGGATATAACGTACTTCCACGGGGTACTCCCACTTACTAGTGACAATGCTTTCGCCTGCTGCACCTACCTCATCTGATGCCAATATAAAAAAGAGCCAATTTTCCTGCCTGTGCTCCTGAGTCACTCAGACGCTCTGGTTGGGGTCCGAGTGCCAGGTATGGCTCAAATGGAGCAGAGCTTATGAGAGCTGAAAGCCTTATACAAGCGAGAACACCAGCTCTAAGATACCAGAGATTTAACCCCGGCTCCTCCTGCACCATTATTTCTGTTACTCCCTACGAGCTGTGTGAGTGGGGAAGGTAACAAACAAGTCTGTGGAGTTTAAATGACTTAAACCATCGTGCACACTGGACCCTCAACGGCATTTGAACCGAAGACATGCTGTGCCGCACGAAGATTGTAGGTAACCGCTACCCTACTTGTGCTGAAGAAAACTCACCGTGTGCTTTTCATAGGACTGCCCCCGCCATAGGATTATATGCGGTACATCACTTGTACAAAGTCCGACACTCGTTCGAGAGCCAGTGACGGGCAAAGACCCGTGTTAGGACCTCGTTCATGGCGAATATTTAAGTAAGTTGTCTGTGCTTCAGATTCTTCAAGACTACGATGCTCTTCACCAACTCCAAGGATGAGAGACTGATCACAATGTCTTACGTATATAGTTCTACAGTCCTCACATTATATCCTTCAACTGTATTGATAAAGCTACTGGATGGCGAAACGTCTATAAACTAAGATACCCAGATGTTGTACATATGTCTAATTCTTTATCTATTCAGATCTTCATGTAGCGCTGTAGTGTCCTCGTCAGAATTAATCCGACGGTTTGTTTTGGTGTCATCGGCAGACTTGATTATGTCGCTATTAATTCCCTTATATATTAGTTTATGTATATTTCGAACAACAAATGGCCCAGAACTGACCCCTGTGGAACACCGCTCGTGACGAGTCCCCACTTTGATTTCTCCCCATTTATGCAAACTCTGTTGCCTATGTGTCAACCACGCTTCTATCCCGGAAAAAAATCTCTTTCCGTGTGTCTCTGCTTTCATCAAGTCTCCGATGTGGAACTCTATCAAAAGCCTTACTGAAGTCCATATACACAATATCACATTTACCTCTATAATCTCCCTCCTCAAATACCTTACTGAAAAAAAGTTTGTAAATTAGTAAGCCAGGAACTCCTCTTTGTAAAATCGTGCTGAGATTCGTTAATTAATTTATGTCCTTCAAGGTGACTTCGAATAGCCTCAGTAATTATTGATTCCATCAAGTTTACCCAAGTGGAGGTTAGGCTAATTGGTAGATAATTCGAAGCTAAGGAACTTCTCCTGCTTTTCAGACAGGTATCACATTTGCCATTGTCCACTTATCTGGCAGTATGCTAGTGTGTAGTGATATGTTGAAAATACTAGCCAAAGGTTTGCTAAGTTCCTCCTTACTCTCCTTTCAAACCCTTGCAAACAGTTCATCAGAGCCCGGGGATTTGTTAGGTTTTAATTTATGTATTTGTCTGAGAACCATGTTACTAATGACTCTGTGCACAACTTATTTTAGTCTCTGTCTACATAATTTTTCATTTCTAGAATTTCTCTAGTAACTTCCTTCGTAAAAACTGAGAGGAAATAAGTGTTAAATCTGAGCATATTTGTTTGTTAATGTCAGTGACAAAGAAATGTGGTGCCCACATCATCCTAGAGGACCTACGTCATCCTAAGAGCCCCACAACACCCTGGGGTCCCCCACACCACCCTGGGGTCCCCCATATCACCCTTGGGTCCCCCACATCATACTGGGATCCCCTACATCATCCTGAAAAGCCTACATCATCCTGGGACCCTCACATCATCCTGATGGTCTCCACATCATCAAGGTAGGGCCCACATTATCCTGGAGGGCCCACATCACATTCTGGTTTATCTGGAGTTTATCTGGAGAGAATTTCGGGGGTCAACGCCCCCGCGACCCGGTCTGAGACCAGGCCTCATGGTAGGGCAAACATCATCCTGATAAAACCCAACATCATCCTGGAGGGGTCCCACATCATCCTGTTAACGCGAACATCATCTTGGTAGAGCCCCACATCATCCTGGGGAGACCCGGGAGGGGGGGGGGGGAGGGGGGGGAGGGGGAGGGGGGAGGGGGACGGGGTTGGGAGGAGGGGGATGGGAGAGGGGGGAGGGGGGATAAATACTAGGTTGAAAGCCTTTAATGAATACTATTTTTGTTTCAGGTGTGTGGGGGAGAAACTTATGAGTATTATGCAAGGTCTACTCCAACTGTGTGTACTCTGGAGTCCAGCGCACTCAACACACGTACTCTGACAGTCACTACTCTCAACACACGTACTCTGACAGTCACTACTCTCAACAGACGTACTCTCACAGTCACTACTCTCAACACAGGTACTCTCACAGCCACTACTCTCAACACAGTACTCTCACACCACTACTCTCAACACAGTACTCTCACAGTCACTACTCTCAACCAGGTACTCTCACAGTCACTACTCTCAACACAGGTACTCTCACAGTCACTACTCTCAACACAGGTACTCTCACAGTCACTACTCTCAACACAGGTACTCTCACAGTCACTACTCTCAACACAGGTACTCTTACAGCCATTACTCTCAACACACGCACTCTGAGAGTCACAACTCTCAACACAAGTACCCTCACGGTCACTACTTTCAACACACGTACTCTCACAGTCACTACTCTCAACACAGGTACTCTCACAGCCACTACTCTCAACACAGGTACTCTCACAGCCACTACTCTCAACACAGGTACTCTCACAGTCACTACTCTCAACACAGGTACTCTCACAGTCACTACTCTCAACACAGGTACTCTTAGTCACTACTCTCAACACAGGTACATCTCTCAGTCACTACTCTCAACACAGGTACTCTTAAGCCATTACTCTCAACACACGCACTCTGAGAGTCACTACTCTCAACACACGCACTCTGAGAGTCACTACTCTCAACACACGCACTCTGAGAGTCACTACTCTCAACACAAGTACCCTCACGGTCACAAACGTTCAACACACGTACTCTCACAGTCACTACTCTCAACACAGGTACTCCTCACAGCACTACTCTCAACACAGGTACTCTCACAGTCACACTCCTCACACACAGGTACTCTCACAGTCACTACTCTTACACACGACTTCACAGTCACTACTCTCACACAGGTACTCTTACAGCCAATACTCCCTTCAACACACTACTCTGACAGTCACTGCTCTCAACACAGGTACTCTCACAGCCCACTACTCTCTACACACGTACTCTCACAGTCACTACTCTCAACACAGGTACTCTTACAGCCATTTCTCTCAACACACGCACTCTGAGAGTCACTACTCTCAACACACGCACTCTGAGAGTCACTACTCTCAACACAAGTACCCTCACGGTCACTACTTTCAACACACGTACTCTCACAGTCACTACTCTCAACACAGGTACTCTCACAGCCACTACTCTCAACACAGGTACTCTCACAGTCACTACTTTCAACACAGGTACTCTCACAGTCACTACTCTCAACACAGGTACTCTCACAGTCACTACTCTCTACACACGTACTCTCACAGTCACTACTCTCAACACAGGTACTCATACAGCCATTACTCTCAACATACGTACTCTGACAGTCACTACTCTCAACACAGGTACTCTCACAGTCACTACTCTCTACACACGTACTCTCACAGTCACTACTCTCAACACAGGTACTCTTACAGCCATTACTCTCAACACACGCACTCTGAGAGTCACTACTCTCAACACACGCACTCTGAGAGTCACTACTCTCAACACAAGTACCCTCACGGTCACAACGTTCAACACACGTACTCTCACAGTCACTACTCTCAACACAGGTACTCTCACAGCCACTACTCTCAACACAGGCACTCTCACAGTCACTACTCTCAACACAGGTACTCTCACAGTCACTACTCTCAACACAGGTACTCTCACAGTCACTACTCTCAACACAGGTACTCTCACAGTCACTACTCTCAACACAGGTACTCTCACAGTCACTACTCTCGACACAGGTACTCTCACAGTCACTACTCTCAACACAGGTACTCTCACAGTCACTACTCTCTACACACGTACTCTCACAGTCACTACTCTCAACACAGGTACTCTCACAGTCACTACTCTCAACACAGGTACTCTCACAGTCACTACTCTCAACACAGGTATTCTCACAGTCACTACTCTCAACACATGTATTCTCACAGTCACTACTCTCAACACAGATACTCTCATAGTCACTACTCTCTACACACGTACTCTCACAGTCACTAGTCTCAACACAGGTACTCTTACAGCCATTACTCTCAACATACGTACTCTGACAGTCACTACTCTCAACACAGGTACTCTCACAGTCACTACTCTCAACACAGGTATTCTCACAGTCACTACTCTCAACACAGGTACTCTCACAGTCTCTACTCTCAACACAGGTACTCTCACAGTCACTAAACTATCAACATAGTACTCTCACAGTCACTACTCTCAACACAGGTACTCTCACAGTCACTACTATCAACATCGGTACTCTCACAGTCACTACTATCAACATAGGTACTCTCACAGTCACTACTATCAACATAGGTACTCTCACAGTCACTACTCTCAACATAGGTACTCTCACAGTCACTACTCTCAACACAGGTACTCTCACAGTCACTACTATCAACATAGGTACTCTCACAGTCACTACTATCAACATAGGTACTCTCACAGTCACTACTCTCAACATTGGTACTCTCACAGTCACTACTCTCAACACAGGTACTCTCACAGTCACTACTATCAACATAGGTACTCTCACAGTCACTACTCTCAACACAGGTACTCTCACAGTCACTACTCTCAACATAGGTACTCTCACAGTCACTACTCTCAACACAGGTACTCTCACAGTCACTACTCTCAACATAGTACTCTCACAGTCACTACTCTCAACACAGGTACTCTCACAGTCACTACTATCAACATAGGTACTCTCACAGTCACTACTCTCAACATAGGTACTCTCACAGTCACTACTCTCAACACAGGTACTCTCACAGTCACTACTATCAACATAGGTACTCTCACAGTCACTACTCTCAACACAGGTACTCTCACAGTCACATACTATCAACACAGTACTCTCACAGTCACTACTATCAACACAGGTACTCTCACAGTCACTACTCTCAACACAGGTACTCTCACAGTCACTACTATCAACATAGGTACTCTCACAGTCACTACTCTCAACTTGTTCAATAACACCTTGAATAGCCTTGTCCACTTCTCATAGACCTTCTTCGTGTTTCTTAGTCTTGTTATTTGCTTTCTTTCAGTTATCTTTGTGATGTGCCTCTGTAGTAATTTCGATTCTGGTTTGACACTTGACGCTATGCTGGTATCAAACTTACCTCCTCCCACTATGGCTACCTTGGCTGCTGGCGCGCTTACCTCCACCTAGCAGTAAATAGGTACCTATTGTTAGCTGACTGATGTGGGTCGCATCCTGGGGAGAAAATTAACCCAAGTATTCCGTAATGCTCTGCATAACCAGTGGCTTTCTATACAGTAAGTCATTGATGTCAGCCATGGTCTGTATAAGTTGTATCATAAACTTGCAGAAATAATAATAATAATAATAATAATAATAATAATAATAATAATAATAATAATAATAATAATAATAATAATAATAATAATTGTTTTTATTATTATTATTATTATTATAATTATTATTATTATTATTGTTATTATTATTATCTGCCCCACTTCTGTGTGTTCTTCAGCTTTCTGTAGTTTTTCCAGTCTGTGCTTCTGACCTACTTTGCTGCTGTGCACCTTCGGGTAAATTATCAACATTCTCGGTTGTTCCTTCTGACATTTGTCTATATTAGTATGAGCGTCTGCTGTGCCCATCAGCACTTACCAGTCAGGTTCTCACCTCAGACACTTTCTGACGGAGGATCGAGCCTTGAACGCCTCTGTCTCTCTGTCTGTCTCTGTCTGTCTCTCTGTCTGTCTGTCTGTCTCTGTCTGTCTGTCTGTCTCTGTCTGTCTGTCTGTCTGTCTCTCTCTCTCTCTCTCTCTCTCTCTCTCTCTCTCTCTCTCTCTCTCTCTCTCTCCTCTCTCTCTGTCTCACTGTCTCTTATTTTTTTCTTCCCCGATGTAGTGCATGTGTGATGCTCCTTCGTGTACTCTGATGGTACTCTCAACCCTCGTCCAGTACTCCACTCCAGGTTATGGTCCACCACCAGGTAGTCAGAGATAATCACCGAGTACTGAATAATAAAGATAGGTTCACTTAATCGAGTTTTGTGTCTTATCTTCATGTTCTCTCTCTCTCTCTCTCTCTCTCTTCTAGGTTCATCCCTGCACCCACAGTAAACACATTACCTACCAGTGTCTACAAGAGCTGGTCATCACTTACATAACTTAACTCATTATGTCTTCCTTGTATGACAATTCTCTGGAGGCTGTACGACTACAGGACCACCACCACCAGGATGCTTGATGAACCATAAGTGTAGGTTGTGTAGTAGTCAGGCAAGGTGTGCGTGTTTAGTGTGTGTGTGTGTGTGTGTGTGTGTGTGTGTGTGTGTGTGTGTGTGTGTGTGTGTGTGTGTGTGTGTGTGTGTGTGTGTGTGTGTGTGTGTGTGTGTGTGTGTGTACTCACCTAGTTGAGGTTGCAGGGGTCGATTCCAAGCTCCTGGCCCCGCCTCTTCACTGGTCGCTAGTAGGTCACTCTCCCTGAACCATGAGCTTTATCGTACCTCTACTTAAAGCTATGTATGGATCCTGCCTCCACTACATCGCTTCCCAAACTATTCCACTTCCTGACTACTCTGTGGCTGAAGAAATACTTCCTAACATCCCTTTCATTCATCTGTGTCTTCAGCTTCCAACTGTGTCCCCGTGTTGCTGTGTCCAGTCTCTGGAACATCCTGTCTTTGTCCACCTTGTCAATTCCTCTCAGTATTTTGTAAGTCGTCATCATGTCCCCCCTATCTCTCCTGTCCTCCAGTGTCGTCAGGTTGATTTCCCTTAACCTCTCCTCATAGGACATACCTCTTAACTCTGGGACTAGTCTTGTTGCAAACCTTTGCACTTTCTCTAGTTTCTTTACATGCTTGGCTAGGTGTGGGTTCCAAACTGGTGCCGCATACTCCAATATGGGCCTAACGTACACGGTGTACAGGGTCCTGAACGATTCTTTATTAAGATGTCGGAATGCTGTTCTGAGGTTTGCCAGGCGCCCATATGCTGCAGCAGTTATTTGGTTGATGTGCGCTTCAGGAGATGTGCCTGGTGTTATACTCACCCCAAGATCTTTTTCCTTGAGTGATGTTTGTAGTCTCTGGCCCCTAGACTGTACTCCGTCTGCGGTCTTCTTTGCCCTTCCCCAATCCTCATGACTTTGCACTTGGTGGGATTGAACTCCAGGAGCCAATTGCTGGACCAGGTCTGCAGCCTGTCCAGATCCCTTTGTAGTTCTGCCTGGTCTTTGATCGAATGAACTATGAACTTTTCTCATCAACTTCACGTCATCTGCAAACAGGGACACCTCGGAGTTTATTCCTTCCGTCATGTCGTTCACAAATACCAGAAACAGCACTGGTCCTAGGACTGAACCCTGTGGGACCCCGCTGGTCACAGGTGCCCACTCTGACACCTCGCCACGTACCATGACTCGCTGCTGTCTTCCTGACAAGTATTCCCTGATCCATTGTAGTACCTTCCCTGTTATCCCTGCTTGGTCCTCCAGTTTTTGCACTAATCTCTTGTGTGGAACCGTGTCAAACGCCTTCTTGCAGTCCAAGAATATGCAATCCACCCATCCCTCTCTCTCTTGTCTTACTGCTGTCACCATGTCATAGAACTCCAGTAGGTTTGTGACACAGGATTTCCCGTCCCTGAAACCATGTTGGCTGCTGTTGATGAGATCGTTCCTTTCTAGGTGTTCCACCACTCTTCTCCTGATAATCCTCTCCATGACCTTGCACACTATACATGTCAGTGACACTGGTATGTAGTTTAATGCTTCATGTCTGTCTCCTTTTTTAAAGATTGGGACTACATTTGCTGTCTTCCATGCCTCAGGCAATCTCCCTGTTTCGATAGATGTATTGAATATTGTTGTTAGGGGTACACATAGCGCCTCTGCTCCCTCTCTCAATACCCATGGGGAGTTGTTATCTGGGCCCCATTGCCTTTGAGGTATCTAGCTCACTCAGAAGCCTCTTCACTTCTTCCTCGGTTGTGTGCACTGTGTCCAGCACATGGTGGTGTGCCCCACCTCTCCGTCTTTCTGGAGCCCTTTCTGTCTCCTCTGTGAACACTTCTTTGAATCTCTTGTTGAGTTTCTCACATACTTCACGGTCATTTATTGTTGTCTCTCCTCCTTCCTTCCTTAGCCTGATTACCTAGTCCTTGACTGTTGTTTTCCTCCTGATGTGGCTGTACAACAGTTACGGGTCAGATTTGGCTTTCGCTGCTATGTCATTTTCATATTGTCTTTGGGCCTCCCTTCTTATCTGTGCATATTCGTTTCAGGCTCTATGACTGCTCTCCTTATTCTCCTGGGTCCTTTGCCTTCTATATTTCTTCCATTCCCT
>NC_069415.1:1092473-1094973 GCF_026875155.1 Cherax quadricarinatus
GAAGTTTTCCAGTACCACCTCCATCATCTTAGCCCTCCATGTATCTTGGCCCCCATGTGGGTCCAAGTTCTCCCAATCGATCTCCTTGTGGTTAAAGTCACCCATGATCAGGAGCTTTGCCCTGCATGCATGAGCTCTTCTGGCCACTCTAGCAGTGTGTCAACCATCGCTCTATTGCTCTCGTTGTACTCTTGCCTTGGCCTCCTGCTGTTCTGTGGTGGGTTATACATCACTGCTATTACCACCTTGGGACCTCCAGAGTGAAGTGTTCCCACTATGTAATCACTTTCTTCTCCGCTGTCTCCTCTCTCCAGCTCATAAAAATTCCAGCGATTTTTGATCAGCAACGCCATCCTCCCCCCCCTTTCCCCTCTGTCTTTCCTCAGGATTTGGATCTCTTTGGAAAAAATGGCATCTGTTATAAAACCTGAAGTTTGGGTTTCTGTGAGAGCTAGAGTCCGGTGATGTTCTTTGATTTTCATGCCACTCCCCCCATTATTTGTTTTTCCATCAGCATTTTGTCCCATACCTTCATTTTCCTTTCCAACACTGGGGTTTTGGGGGGGGCCTGTGAGGGTGGGAGCCCTGGTGGCATATGTGGGATTCAATAGCTCGGTGTTGGGGGAGGCGTGGGTATGGATTGTAGTGTGGTTGGGATGGTGTGATAGGGTTTTAGGGGCTGAGAATAGTTGTGTGTATGTGTGTGTGTGTGTGGGGTTTGTGTGTGTTGTGTGTGTGGTGGTTTTGTGTGTGTGTGTGTATGATGGTGTTGTGTATTGTGTACTCACCCAATTGTACTCACCCAATTGTGGTTGCAGGGGTCGAGACTCAGTCCTGCCCCGCCTCTTCACTGATCGCTATGGATCCCTCTCTCTCTCTGCTTCCTGGCTTTGTCATACTCTTTTTAAAAAAATATTAGGTTCCTGCCTCCATATTCACTGCTAGGCTATTCACTTTCTGACAACTCTTGACTGAAAAAAAACTTTTAACGTCCCCTTTACTCGCTGAGTCTTTAGCTTCCAGTTGGACCCCTTGTCCCTGTGCCCCTTTTGGAACATCCCCATCTCTGTCCCCTTGTCTATTCCCCCCAGATCTTGATGTCGTTTCGTCCCCCCTGCCCCTTCTGCCTCCGTGTCGAGTCCGTTTCCCCCTTTAAACCCTTTCCCTCGTACGTTCCCCTTTTGAGCTCGGGGATAGCTTTTGCAAACCTTTTACTTTCTCTAACTTCTTGACGTGCTTTGCCCAGGTGTGGGTTCCAGACTGGTGCTGCTACTCCAGATGGGCCTAACAACCAGTGTACGTGTCTTAAACGTTCCCTTATTAAGGTATCGGAACGCTTTTTCCAGGTTTGCCGGGCGCCCGTTGCTGCAGCGGTTTTTTTGGGTTGATGTGTGCCCCCCGGTGATGTGCTCGGTTTTATGGTACCCCAAGGCTTTCCCCCCTGAGTGAGGTCGTGTCTTTGTCCCCCTCCTATATTTTTGTCTGCGGCTTTTTGCCCCTCCCCAATTTTCATGACTTTGCATTTGGGGGATTGAATTCGAGAAGCCAGTTACGGGGACCACATGTCCAGCCTCTCCGGGTCTCTTTGGTCCTGCCTCATCCTCGCCCGATTTTTCTTCTCACAACTTCAGCCCATCTGCGAAAGGGAATTCAGGTCATTCCTTCCATCATGTCGTTCACATATATAAAAAATAGAAACTGGTCCTAGAAAGCCCCCGTGGGACCCCGCTCGTAACAGGCGCCCACTGTGAAAACCTTTTCATGTACCATGACTCGTTTGTGCCCCCCTGTCAGGTTTTCCCCTTTATCCATTGCAGTGCCCTTTCCCTTTTTACGTGTGCCTGATCCTCCAGCTTCTGCACTAATCTCTTGTGGGGAACTGTGTCAAAGGGCCCCCTGCAGTTAGGAAAACGCAATCTACCCAACCCTCTCTCTCGTGTCTTACTTCTGTTACCTTTTATAAAACTCCAGGGGTTTTGGATACAAGATTTGCTTCCATAAACCCCATGCGGGGTTTTCTTTATAATCTTGTTCCTTTTTCCAGGTGTTCGACCACTCTCCTCCTGATAACTTTCATGACTTTGCACACGATCTGCAGAGACACGGGTCTGTATTTTAGTGCCTCTTTCTGTTTCCTTTCCAAATATGGGACAAATTTGCTGTTTTCCCATTTCTCGGTGTTGCCCAGTTTAAAGGGATGTTTTGAAGATTGTGGTTAGGGGACACACAGCATCTCTGCCTTCTCTAAGGCCCCATGGGAGATGTTGCCCGGTCCCACGCCTTTGAGGTGCAAGGTCATTTAAAGAGCTTCTTCACCCCCTCCTCAGTTGTTCGTATGCATCCAAACTTTTTGGTTTTTTCCCTCTTGATTTCCTTTGTTCTGTCTTCCCACAGCCCTTCCTGTTCTACTGAAAAACTTCCTTAATCTCCTGTTCAGTCCTACATCCTCCTGTCATTTCTTGTGATTTCCACCTTCTTCCTTAATTATACTGGTCTTTGA
>NC_069415.1:1102473-1129595 GCF_026875155.1 Cherax quadricarinatus
CCCTCCTATCCACCCTGTCATAACCCTTTTCCAAATCCATAAATGCCACAAAAAACTCTTTACTCTTATATAAATACTGTTCACCTATATGTTTAACTGTAAACACTTGGTCCACACACCCCCTACTCTTCCTAAAGCCACCTTGTTCATCTGCTATCCTACTATCCATCTTACTCTTAGTTCTTTCAATAAAAACTCTATCATACACTTTACCAGGTATTCTCATAAGACTTATTCCCCTATAATTTTTGCACTCTCTTTTGTCCCCTTTGCCTTTATACAAAGGAACTATGCATGCTCTCTGCCAATCCCTGGGTACCTTACCCTCTTCCATACATTTATTAAATGAAAGCACCAACCACTCCAAAACTGTATCCCCACCTGCTTTTAACATTTCTATCTTTATCCCACCAATCCCTGCTGCCTTACCCCCTTTCATTCTACTCACTGCCCCAAGCACTTCCCCCCCACACTCACAAATGGCTCTTCCTCACTCCTACAAGATGTTATTCCTCCTTGCCCTATAGATGAAATCACAGCTTCCCTATCTTCATCATCATTTAACAATTCCTCAAAATATTCCCTTCAACTTCCTGATACCTCTAACACTCCATTTAATAACTCTATTCTCCTACTTTTAACTGTCAAATCCATTTGTTTCCTAGGTTTCCTCAACTTATTAATCTCACTCCAAATCTTTTCCTCTTTTTCAATAAAATTTGTTGATAATATCCCACCCACTCTGTCATTTACTCTCTTTTTACATTGCTTCACCACTCTCTTAACCTCTCTTTTCCTCTTCATATACTACTCCCTCCTTACATCACTTTTACTTTGTAAAACCTCTCATATGCTAACTTTTTCTCTCTTATTAATCTCTTTACATCATCATTCCACCAATCACTCTTCTTCCCTCCCGCACCCACTTTCTGTAACCACAAACTTCTGCTGAACACTCTAACACTACATTTTAAACCTACCCAATACATTTTCTACCCCATTGCCTATACTCACACTAGCCCATCTATCTTCCACCAGTTGTTTATATCTTACCCTGACTGCCTCCTTCTTTAGCTTATAAAGCTTTTACTTGCTGCTTCCATTTTCCTTGTATCCCATCTACCTTTTACTCTCACTGTAGCTACGACTAGAAAGTGATCTGATATATCTGTGGCCCCTCTATAAATATGTACATCCTGAAGTCTACTCAACAGTCTTTTATCTACCAATACATAATCCAACAAACTACTACCATTACGCCCTGCATCATGTCTTGTAAACTTATTTATCCTCTTTTTCTTAAAATATGTATTACCTATAACCAAACTCCTTTCTATGCAAACTTCAATTAAAGAGCCCCAATTATCATTTACACCTGGCACCCCAAACTTACCTACCGCACCCTCTTTAAATGTTTCTCCTATTTTAGTATTTAGGTCCCCTACCACAATTATTGTCTCACTTCGTTGAAAATTCCTAGACACTCGCTGGACATCTCCCAAAATCTTTCTCTCTCTCTCTCTCTCTCTCTTCTCTCTCTCTCTCTCTCTCTCTCTCTCTCTCCTCTACACTTCTCTCTTCTCCAGGTGCATACACACTTATTAAGACCCACTTTTTGCATCAGACCCTTATTTTAATCCGCATAATCCTTGAATTTATACATTAATATTCCATCTTCTCCTTCCATAACTGATCCTTCAACATTATTCCTACCCCTTCCTTAGCTCTAACTCTCTCAGATACTTCCGACTTAATCCCATTTATTTCTCCCCACTGAAACTCACCTACCCCCTTCAGCTTTGTTTCGTTCAGAGCCACGACATCCAGCTTCTTTTCATTCATAACGTTAGTAATCATCTCTTTCTTATCATCCGCACTACATCCACGACGAACATTCAAGCATCCCAGTTTTATCAAGTTTTTTCTTCTTTTTTTTAGTATTTTTTTTACAGGAGAAGGGGTTTATATATATATATATATAAGTATATATATATATATATATATATATATATATATATATATATATATATATATATATATATATGCATGCTGCCCGTTTGTGAATCGCTAAAGCATGTATATGTCCGTGCCACGAACATAGAGCATGGGGGGGGGGGTAAACAGGATTCTTACCCTGCCCAGGTCCATACATCAGTCACTTTTCCTCCCACGTGTCTTGCTTAATTAACGCGAAATAGATTGGATTCAGCGGCACTCAACCGTTTTGCCATCCAACCTTGCCTCGTGTCTCTTTAATATATTTCAGCGTCAAGATGATATCATGCACGTCTATCATGCGTGGAGCCGTACATTGCCAGGATGATAAATTCTGCGGTAATGCTGCTAACAATTTTGTTATTATCGCTAAGTTTAGCGGATAATTATGTTGGTCGTAGGGATTAATTATGTGAATCGTAGGGATTAATTATGTGAATCGTAGGGATTAATTAAAATTAAACTACCGCAACTGTGTTTGGTCTTGTGGCTGTTGCAGTTGGTGTCAGCAGTTGTTGTTGTGTCAGTTGTTGTGGCCAGTGTCAGCTGTTGTGGCTAGTGTCAGCTGTTGTGGCTAGTGTCAGCTGTTGTGCCTACCTACCTACCTGGAGGGTATTCCGGGGATGAACTCCCCGCAGCCCGGTCCATGACTAGGCCTCCTGGTGGATCAGGTCCTGACCAACTAGGCTGTTGCTGCTGGCCACACATAGTCCAACATACGAACCACAGCCCTGTTGATCCAGCACTTACTTTAGGTACCTGTCCAGCTCCCTCTGGAAGGCAGCCAAGGGTCTATTGGTAATTCCCCTAATGGCTGGTGGGAGGCTGTTGAACAGTCTTGGGCCCCGGGCGCTTATTGTGTTTTCTCTTAGTGTACCAGTGGCGCCCCTACTTTTCACTGGGGGTATGTTGCATCGCCTGCCAAGTCTTTTGCTTTAGTAGGAAGTGATTTCTGTGTGCAGATCAAGGACCAGTCCCTCTAGGATTTTCCAGGTGTAGATTATGATGTATCTCTCTCGCCTGCGCTCCAGTGAGTACATTTCAAGTGCTTCCAAGCGTTTCCAGTAGTTAAGGCGTTTGACGGAATTTATATGTGCAGAAAATGTTCTTTGTATATTCTCTAGGTCTGCAATTTCACCTGCCTTGACTGGAGATGTCAATGTACAGCATTGTTCCAGCCTGGAGAGAACAAGTGATTGTAAAAGGATAATCATTGGCTTGTCATTTCTCGTTTTGAACGTTTTCATTATCCATCCTATCATTTTCCTCGCAGATGTGATAATGACGCTGTTGTGATCCTTGAAGGTGAGATCCTCAGACATTACCACTCCCAGGTCTTTCACATTACGTTTCTGCTCTATTGTGTTATTAGAGTTTGTAGTATACTGAGCTCTAGCTGTTATTTTCTCCAGTTTTCCATAACGGAGTAGTTGGAATTTGTCTTCATTCAACATAATATTGTCCTCCGTTGCCTATTGGAAAAAAATTTCTTATATCTTCTTGTAGATTTGTCGTGTCCTCATACAGATCCTAGTATCGTGTCAGTTGTTGTGGCTAGTGTCAGCTGTTGTAGCTATTGGCAGCTGTTGTGGCTAGTGTCAGATGTTGTGGCTAGTGTCAGCTGTTGTGGCTAGTGTCAGCTGTTGTGGCTATTGGCAGCTGTTGTGGCTAGTGTCAGCTGTTGTGGCTAGTGTCAGCTGTTGTAGCTATTGGCAGCTGTTGTGGCTAGTGTCAGCTGTTGTGGCTAGTGTCAGCTGTTGTAGCTATTGGCAGCTGTTGTGGCTAGTGTCAGCTGTTGTAGCTATTGGCAGCTGTTGTGGCTAGTGTCAGCTGTTGTGGCTAGTGTCAGCTGTTGTAGCTATTGGCAGCTGTTGTGGCTAGTGTCAGCTGTTGTGGCTAGTGTCAGCTGCTGTAGCTATTGGCAGCTGTTGTGGCTAGTGTCAGCTGTTGTGGCTAGTGTCAGCTGTTGTGGCTAGTGTCAGCTGTTGTGGTTGGTGTTAGCTAGTGTCAGCTGCTGTGGTTGGTGTTAGCTATTGTTGCTTGTGTAATATGTTTCTATTGGTGTCAGCCAGATTGAAGACATTGATGTACATGATGCTGTCTACCTGCTCACCAGATGTCTCTCCCTCCCAAAGCTCACCTATTTCATAAGACGCTCTGCGGCCTCCAAGAAGTACCAAACAAATGAAATACGACTTCCTTCTTAAGTCCATGTTAAAAGCAAAGGTCTCTTCAACGTTTTCCTTGTTAACACAGTTGATGCAAGACTCACTTCCACTCAGACGAGGTGCACTGCGAATATGAAGTGCTTCCCAAATTGCCTTGTCAGCCTTGTCATTTCTCCTCCCCGATATCAAATGAACGGGTGAAGCAAATTCTACCAGACTACCTGGTTGATTTAGCAAAAGTGTGGCCCCAGCGTTCCTGGAGGCCCTACTGACTGGACCACTCACAACAGGAGATTGTGACCCCAGCGTTCCTGGAAGCCCTACTGACTGGACCACTCACAGCAGGAGATGGTGACTCCAGCGTTCCTGGATGCCCTACTGACTGGACCACTGACAGCAGGAGATTGTGACTCCTGCGATCATGGAGGCCCTACTGACTGGACCACTCACAGCAGGAGAGTGTGACCTCAGCGTTACTGGAGGCCCTACTGACCGGACCACTCACAGCAGGAGAGTGTGACCCCAGCGTTCCTGGAGGCCCTACTGACTGGGGCACTCACAGCAGGAGAGTGTGACCCTAGCGTTACTGGAGGCCCTACTGACCGGACCACTCACAGCAGGAGAGTGTGACGCCAGCGTTCCTGGAGGCCCTACTGACTGGGCCACTCACAGCAGGAGAGTGTGACCCTAGCGTTACTGGAGGCCCTACTGACCGGACCACTCACAGCAGGAGAGTGTGACCCTAGCGTTCCTGGAGGCCCTACTGACTGGACCACTCACAGCAGGAGAGTGTGACCCCAGCGTTTCTGGCGCCCCTACTGACTGGGTCACTCATCGTTTCAGCACCAAAAACAGCCGGCTCTGCCCTTCAAATAGACCACCTGGACAACCTCCATTGCAGAAAATGCGTTTAAAAATACACATGCTCGTGGCTGTAACGTCCAACACAGAGATTGCTTATCTTGCGTATCATTATAGACACGTCGTCTTCGTGGTTCTTATTTCGAAAATGTTCACACGTCTTAACCTACGAACTCTCATTGCTCTGGTCCTCCGCCATGTTGCCTTTATTTACACTGAGTGCCGGTGTATTTGCGGCAAGATGGAAGCTGACCAATATGCTCTGTATGGTTTACACTGTGCAAGTTGCAAGGGCTGGCACGGGAGCTACAGTAAAGTCAAGAAAATCAACAAGAGGAGCCTCACTTTGACTGATCACCCGGCAGGAAGACGAGCCCAGTGCTTAGTCTACAGCTGTCTTGGTAATCCTGCTGACTACCCTGACGGGACCACAAGATATCCCTGGAAGACAACCGCTGCAGGAATATACCAGCATATTTACTCTGGCTGACACCTACATCCGTTTTAGTGTTGGGTAGCAGGGCGGTGCTGCTGATCACAGGGAAGAATGTAAGATTAACAATTATGGAGTCGTGGATCACTGGTTCCATTGTATCTAGTTACTGGTACTACAAGCTGTTAATGGTACTACAAGCTGTCTGATACTACAAGCTGTTACTGGTACTACAAGCTGATACTGGTACTACAAGCTGTCTCTGGTACTACAAGCTGTCTCTGGTGCTACAAGCTGTGTCTGGTACTCTGTGGAACTCTGTGTTCATTAAGAACTGCAAGAAACCCCTCTCACGTGCCCTAAGTACACTATGGAGGAGCTTAGACATGGGTGAAACTTAAAACAACGGATATAGCCCCACTCCATAAAGGTGGCAGCAAAGCATTAGTTAAGAACTATAGACCAATAACTCTGCCCGTACATTCCTGCAACAAGGGCAGACGCAGCCCTGCCAGTACACTCCTGCAACAAGAGCCAAAAACAAGGCAAATACCACATCTAGTATTGGGCCCTTACTCAGACAGGATGGGACTTACACAGATGACAACAAGGAAATGAATGAAAGACTGAAATCCCAGCACGACTCTGTGTTTAGTGAGCCACTAATCAGTCTGAGGATTGACTACCCAAATGATTTCTTCATGAATGAGCCTCAAAACTCCATAAATGTATGTCAGATTTCCGACATTACCCTAACTCCGATAGACTTCGAAAAAGCCATTGACAACATGCCCATGCACTCAGCCCCAGGCCCAGACTCGTGGAACTCTGTGTTCATTAAGAACTGCAAGAAACCCCTCTCGCGTGCCCTAAGTACACTATGGAGGAGGAGCTTGGACATCGGTGAAATTCCACAGTCACTTAAAACAACGGATATAGCCCCACTCCATAAAGGTGGCAGCAAAGCATTAGTTAAGAACTATAGACCAATAGCTCTAACGTCCCACATCATAAAAATCTTTGAAAGAGTGCTAAGAAGCAGGATTGCAAATCACCTGGATTCCCCAAAACAGCACAATCCAGGGCAACATGGGTTCAGGGCAGGTCGCTCCTGCCTCTCAAAACTACTGGATCACTATGATATGGCCTTGGATGCACTGGAAGAAAATCAGAATGCAGATGTAATATACAAAGACTTTGCAAAAGCGTTTGACAAGTGCGATCATGGCGTAATAGCGCATAAATTACGTGCTAAAGGAATAGCTGGGAAAGTGTGGAGATGGATCTTCAACTTCCTAACCAATCGAACACAAAGAGTAGTGGTCAACAGAGTTAAATCGGAGGCTGCAATAGTGAAGAGCTCTGTTCAACAAGGCACAGTACTCGCCCCCATCCTGTTCCTCATCGTTATATCAGACACAAACAATGTAACCCACAGCACCGTATCATCCTTTGCAGACGATACAAGGAGCTGCATGAGGATGTGCAACGGAAAACAATTTGATGTTCAGTGAGGACAAATTCCAACTACTACGTTATAGAAAACTGGAGGGAATAATAACTAGAACAGAGTATACTACAAACCCTTGTGGAACACCGCTCGTGACGCTTCCCCACTCTGATTTCTCCCCATTTATGCAAACTCTCTGCTGCCTATTTGTCAACCATACCTCTATCCAGGAAAAAATTTCTCCTCCTATTCCATGTGCCTTAATTTTCCTCAATAGTCTCTGATGTGGGACCCTGTCAAAAGCCTTACTGAAGTCCATATACACAATATCATATTCATTACCATGATCTACCTCCTCAAATACCTTAGTGAAAAAAGTTAATAAATTCGTAAGGCAGGAACGCCCCTTTGTAAAACCATGCTGAGATTCGTTGATTAATTTATGCTTTTCAAGGTGGCTACGAACTGCCTCGGCAATTATTGATTCCATAAATTTTCCCACTATGGAGGTTAGGCTTATTGGTCTATAGTTCGAAGCTAAGGACCTGTCACCTGCTTTAAAAAATAGGTATCACATTTGCCATTTTCCACTTATCTGGCACCATGCCAGTTTGTAGTGATATTTAAAAAGATTAGCCAAAGGTTTGCTAACTCCTCTTTAAACATTCATTAGAACCCTTGCATAAAAGTTCATCAGGGCCTGGGGATTTGTTAGGTTTCCAATTTATCTATTTGCCTAAGGACCATGTCACTTGGACCCTAATCGTGCACAGTTTATTATCGTCCGGGTTCTACATAATTTATCATTTCTGGAATATCGCTGGTATCCTCCTGTGTAAAAACTGAGAGGACGTATGTGTTAAAAATTCTACACATTTCCTTTATCACTGTCAGTGAGCTGACCCGAGGAACTTTTGAGTGGGCCTATCTTGTCCCTGATCTTACTTCTGTAAACCTGAAAGAATTCTTTTGGGGTTTGTCTTCGATTCTCTTGCAACTTTAACCTCATAATCTCTTTTGCTTTTCTAATTCCCTTTTTTATTTCCTTTTTTAACTGAATATATCGATTTCTTAATTGCCCCTCTCCTCTTTTGATTTGCCTATATATGCCTCTCTTTTGACCAATCAGATATTTTAATCTATTGTTCATCCATTTAGGATCATTTTTGTTTGATATGATTTCCCTATTTGGAACATAATTAGACTGAGCAGCTAGTACTATGCCCTGGAAAGCATCATATCGGCAACCATCACCACCTACCTGACCCTTAGTCAGGTCATTCCAGTTCAGCCCACCTAAGTAATTTTTCAGTCCTATGAAATCAGCCAAACGTAAGTCAGGGACGGAGACTTGATTGCCATTATTAGGGGAATTCCATGACATATTAAAACTGATGGTTTTTGATTACTTTCCCCAAGCTCCCTCATTAACCTCAAGATTTTTAATTAGTGTTTCCCTACTGACAAAGAACCAAGTCAAGAGGTATTTCCCCTAGTTGGCTCTGTCACAAACTGTTTTTAAAAAACAATCCTGGATCGTATCAAGAAAGTCCCTGACTCTAAATTTCCTGTCAAATTTCTCCAGTCAATCTGTCTATAGTTGAAATCTCCCATTAGCACAACATTTCGTATTAGATGCCTTACGAATTTCGTCCCATAGAAGTTTACTGCACTCCCAATCAAGATTTGGGGCCCTGTAAATCACACCCAAATTATTTTTTTCTCGGCCCTCGAGAAGCTGTAACCAAACAGATTCAGTGACGGGACGCTTCTACTTTTATATCTTGTCTAACACAACAATTTAAATTGTCTCTGACGTACATCGCTACTCCACCACCCTTCCTGTTGACCCTGTCAGTGTGGAATAATTTATAGCCTTGTATGTGACATCAGAGGGCATCTCTCTATCTTTCAGATTGAGCCAGGTCTCTGTTTAAGCAATAATATCTATGTTTCCTGCACTTACAATTAATCTTAGCTCATCTATCTTATTTCTTACACTCCTGCTATTAGTATAGTAAACCTTAAGGGAGCTAGTCCCTTGCTGTCCGCTGCTGTCCCCCTTTGTTTGCTGACCTGATCTATTGTCTTTATTTATAACTTCATGCTGAATGCCTTTTATACATTTACTGTTTCCAACCCTAGTGTTGCAACCTGCTTGTTTCCCACACACACCCATACCTCTATCTTCTATCAGTTTAAAATCATAGGTATTTCACCATTATTGCTATAACAGAGACCTGGCTCAATCTGAAAGATAGAGAGATGCCCTCTGAATGTCACATACAAGGCTATAAATTATTCCACACTGACAGGGTCAACAGGAAGGGTGGTGGAGTAGCGATGTATATCAGAGACAATTTAAATTGTTGTGTTAGACAAGATATAAAAGTAGAAGCGTCAGTCACTGAATCTGTTTGGTTACAGCTTCTCGAGGGCCGAGAAAAACTAATTTTGGGTGTGGATTTACAGGGCCCCAAATCTTGGGATGGGGAGTGCAGTAAACTTCTATGGGACGAAATTCGTAAGGCATCTACATACGAAAATGTTGTGCTAATGGGAGATTTCAACTATAGACAGATTTGGACGGAGCAATTTGACGGAAAATTTAGAGTCAGGTGCCCTTTCTTGATACAAATCCAGGATTGTTTTTTAAAACAGTTTGTGACAGAGCCAAACTAGGGAAATAACCTCCTTGACTTGGTTCTTGCCAGTAGGGAAACACTAATTAATAATCTTGAGGTTAATGTGAGCTTGGGAAAAGTGATCACAAATCACTCAGTTTTAATATATCATGGAATTCCCCTAATAGTGGCAATCAAGTCTCCGTCCCTGACTTTCGCTTGGCTGATTTCATAGGACAAAAATTACTTAGGTGGGCAGAACTGGAAATGACCTGACAAAGGGTCAGGTAGGTGGTGATGGTTGCCGATATGATGCTTTCCAGGGCATAGTACTAGCTGCTCAGTCAAATTATGGGTTTCCCAAAAGTAAATCAGATCAAAAAAAATGATCCAAATGATGAACCATAGATTAAAATATCTGATTGGGCAAAAAAAGAGGCAATATATAGCAAATCAAAAGAGGAAGGGCAATTAAGAAATCGATAATTCTTTAAAAAAGAAATAAAAGGAATAAAAACCAAAAGAGATTAGAGGTAAAGTTGCAAGGAATCGAAGACAACCAAAAGATCTTCAGGTTACAAAGTAAGATCAGGGACAAGATAGGCCCATCAAAAGTCCTCGGTCAGCCACTGACAGTGAAGAAAAGTGTAGAATTTTTAACCATACCCTCAGTTTTACACAAGATACCAGCGATATTCCAGAAAAGATAAATTATGTAAACGACGATAATAAACTGTGCACGATAGGGTCCAATGACAGGTCCTAGGCAAAATAATAAATTGAAACCAACAAATCCCCAGGCCCTGATGAACTGTATCAAGGGTTTTTAAAAATGTAAAGAGGACTAGCAAACCTTGGCTAACTTTTCAACTATCACTACAAACTGGCAGGTGCCAATAAATGGAAAATGGCAAAAATTTATACCTATTTTTAAGGCAGGACAGTCCTAGCTTCGAACTATAACCAATAAGCCTAACCCCATAGGGGAAAATTATGGAACAAAAAATGCCGAGGCAAATTCGAGCCACCTTGAAAGCATAAATTAATCAACGAATCTCAGCATGGTTTACAAAGGGGCGTTCCTGCCTTACGAATTTAGTAACTTTTTTCACTAAGGTATTTGAGGAGGTAGATCATGGTAATGTATATGATATTGTGTATATGGGCTTCAGTAAGGCTTTTGACAGGGTCTCACATCAGAGACTATTGAGGAAAATTAAGGCACATGGAATAGGAGGAGAAATTTTTTCCTGGATAGAGGCATGGTTGACAAATAGGCAGCAGAGAGTTTGCATAAATGGGGAGAAATCAGAGTGGGGAAGCGTCACGAGCGGTGTTCCACAGGGGTCAGTGTTGGGCCCCCTGCTGTTCACAATCTACATAAACGACATAGATGAGGGTATAAAGAGCGACATCGGCAAGTTTGCCGATGACACCAAAATAGGCTGTCGAATTCATTCTGACGAGGACATTCGAGCACTCCAGGAAGATTTGAATAGTGTTAGGTAAGACACATATGCAACAGTTAGACAACTTTATTCCGAAACGTTTCGCCTACACAGTAGGCTTCTTCAGTCGAATACAGAAAGTAGGCAGGAACAGTAGAGATGTGAAGACGATGTAATCAGTCCATCACCCTTAAAGTCGTGGCATCTTGGTACAGAAAACACCTTGGACAAGCTTTTCAAGTGAGAAGGGTTGGATCTGAGAGGGACATGACCTCTCAGTTGCCTCTCACTACTACTACTACTACTACTACTACCCTGCACCTCTCCTTCCGACAGTATTTAAGTCTCCGCACTGTCGCTTGATCTTCAGATAGTTCCTGACTATGGAACTGAACTTCTCCAGGCCGAGGGACTGACAACCTCAAATTCTACGTCTTTAAGGGTGATGGACTGATTACATCGTCTTCACATCTCTACTGTTCCTGCCTACTTTCTGTATTCGACTGAAGAAGCCTACTGTGTAGGCGAAACGTTTCGGAATAAAGTTGTCTAACTGTTGCATATGTGTCTTACCTAACAACCTGTCGGTATTGTATACCATTTTTATGTTCATCAAGATTTGAATAGACTAATGCAGTGGTCGGAGAAGTGGCAGATGCAGTTTAATATAGAGTCTAGACAAATGCAAAGTTCTAAATGTTGGACAGGACAATAACCATGCCACATATAAACTAAATAATGTAGATCTTAATATTACGGATTGCGAAAAAGATTTAGGAGTTCTGGTTAGCAGTAATCTGAAACCAAGACAACAGTGCATAAGTGTTCGCAATAAAGCTAATAGAATCCTTGGCTTCATATCAAGAAGCATAAATAATAGGAGTCCTCAGGTTGTTCTTCAACTCTATACATCCTTGGTTAGGCCTCATTTAGATTATGCTGCACAGTTTTGGTCACCGTATTACAGAATGGATATAAATTCTCTGGAAAATGTACAAAGGAGGATGACAAAGTTGATCCATGTATCAGAACCTTCCCTATGAGGATAGACTAAGGGCCCTGATCTGCACTCTCTAGAAAGACGTAGAATTAGGGGGATATGATTGAGGTGTATAATGGAAGACAGGAATAAATAAAGGGGATGTAAATAGTGTGCTGAAAATATCTAGCTAGACAGGACTCGCAGCAATGGTTTTAAGCTGGAAAAATTCAGATTCAGGAAGGATATAGGAAAGAACTGGTTTGGAAATAGAGTTGTGGATGAGGGGAACAAACCCCCCAAGTACAGTTAGAGGCCAGAACTTTTGGTGAGTTTAAAAAATTGGGTTTGGATAAATAATGAGGGAAATTGTGGGGGGGTGAGTTGGACCTGGTAGCTTGTGCAACCAGGTGGGTTGGGCCGGGTTTTTCCCCCTTAAGCAATGTGCCCTGACCTACTGGGTTTGGGTCCCTTGGTTTTAAGCCGGTAGGGGATTTGGGACCTGCCTAAAAAGGGCCAGTAGGCCTTCTGCAGTTTTCCTTTCTTTTTTGTTTTTATGTTTTTAAAACTCTTGACATACTTAGGTCTTTAAAAGGTTTAGGAAACCCCTCACCCCAAAACCGCCCAAGAAATTTTGATCCCAAAGGGGGAATAGAATAAACTCCCCAATATATATATACGCTGATAAGATATTTTTTTCTCGGGAAGATGTCCAGAACCTGGGCGAAACTTTGTCCCCAAAAAAAAGTTTTTCCCCCCCTTTTTTTTCTTTTTTAAACCCCAGAGAATACTTTCAAATAAAATAGAATGTTAATATTTGGTAATATAAGGAGGAATTATTTGACAAGAAAAATAATAATTTTTTTTTTCGTGTCGAAAATTGTTAAAAATTATGACTGAAGTTCCTCATGTAGAAGACTGTATTTTTAGGACTGAGGGAAAACCCTTTGGGGGAAACGTTCTTTTATTGTCCTGTTTTCCCGGGGCCCTCCCTTTTCTAAAACCCAACCTAAAATTCCTTTAAGAAAATTTTGAACTGTTACACGAGGAAACTTTCCCCATCTTTTCAGCATTCTTTGCACTTTCTCGCTATAATTGTACACCCATAATTCAATTTCGTCAGACGGAAGAGGGTTTTTTAAAAAAAAGGGAAAAGAAAAACCAAGGGCGTGTACGGATTATCGGGGGAATTTTTTGGAAAGTTTCCGGGGTGAGCCCCCCCGCAGCCCGGTTTTGTGACCCCGGCCTCGTTTTAGATCGGGCCTGAACAACCAGGGTGTTTTTTGTTTGGCCCCCAAAGCAAAACCCCATTTTCGAACCACAGCCCCGGCCCGGTCAGGTACTGGGCTTTAAAGGGGCCTGTCCAGCCTTCTAGAGGACAGCCAGGGGTTTTATTGGTTAAAGCCCCTTTTTTTTTTGCCCCGGGGAGGCACTTGAACAGTTTTAGGCCCTGGCACTAAATGTGTTGTCTCTTAGTGCACTCGTGTCTCCGGTGCTTTTCATTTTGGGGGATGTTGCATCTCCTGCCCAGTCTTTTGCTTTCATAGGGAACGATTTTCTTGTGCAAATTTGGGACTAGTTCCTCTAGGATTTTCCAAGTGTTTATTTTCATGTATCTTTCTCGCCTGCGTTCTAGGGAGTACAAATCAAGGGACTTCAACCGTTCCCAATAGTTTAGGTGATTTATCGTACTTATACGTGCCGTGAAAGTTCTCTGTACATTCTCCAGGTCAGCAATTTCACCTGCTCTAAAAAGGGCCGTTAGTGTGCAGCAATATTCCAGCCTAAAAAAAACAAGCATTTTGAAATGAATCATCATGGGCTTCGCATTCCTAGGTTTGAAGATTCTCATTATCCACCTATCATTTTTCTAGATCACAACAATGATTACAACAATGTAGATAAACTGTTGTGATCTTCGAAAACGAGATTCTCTAACATTATCACTCCCAGGTCCTTCACATTAGTTTTTCGCTCTGTTGTGTGATTGAAATTTGTTTTATACTCAAATACACTTTTAATTTCCTCGTGTTTTCCACATCGGAGTAATCAAAATTTCTCTTCATTTAACTTCACATAGTTTTCCGGGGCCCATGTAAAGAATTGGTTAATGTCCGCTTGGAGTCTCGCAGTGTCATCAATGAATGACACTGTCATGCAGATTCGGGATGTCATCAGCAAAGGAAGACACGGTACTGTGGCTAATATCTTTGCCTATGTCGGATATAATAATAATAATAATAATAATAATAATAATAATAATAATAATAATAATAATAATAATAATAATATTAATAATAATAATAATAATAATAACAATAATAATAATCATAATAATAATAATAATAAGGATAAGGATAAGGTTAAGGAACAGGATGGGGGCGAGTACTGTGCCTTGTGGAACTGAGCGTTTCACTGTAGCTGCCTCAGGCTTTACTCTGTTTACTATTACCCTTTGTGTTGTGTTTGTTAGAAAGTTATAGATCCACCTAACAACTTTTCCTACTATTTATCAATCATTTTGTGCTCTATTACACCATGGTCGCACTTATCGAAGGCTTTCGTAAAGTCTGTGTATACTACATCTGCATTTTGTTTGTCCTTCAGTGCATCTAAGACCTTGTCATAGTGGTCCAATAGTTGGGACAGGCAGAGTACGATTCAGCGCCGCTGATTAGGCTAGAGTCTGTTTCGGAGCTAGACTGTTTTGGCGCCAGGTTGTTCAGTAATGAAGTAGAGAATCTGAGTAATTTTATCAAACTCACCGAACCTAACCTAACCTAGCCTAACCTAACCTAACCTAACCGAACCTAACCTAACCTAACCTAACCTAACCTAACCTAACCTAACCTAACCTAACCTAACCTAACCTAACCGAACCTAACCTAACCTAACCTAACCTAACCTAACCTAACCTAACCTAACCTAACCTAACCTAACTCCGACCTAACCTAACCTAACCTAACCTAACCTAACCTAACCTAACCTAACCTAACCTAACCGAACCTACCTAGCCTAACCTAACCTAACCTAACCTAACCTAACCTAACCTAACCAACCTAACCTAACCTAACCTAACGAACCTAACCTAACCTAACCTAACCTAACCTAACCTAACCTAACCTAACCTAACCTAACCGAAACCCAACCTAGCCCAACCTAACCTAACCTAACCTAACCTAACCTAACCTAACCTAACCTAACCTAACCTAACCTAGCCTAACCTAACCTAACCTAACCTAACCGAACCTAACCTAACCGAACCTAACCTAACCTAACCTAACCTAATTAACCTAACCTAACCTAACCTAACCTAACCTAACCGAACCTAACCTAACCTAACCTAACCTAATCTAACCTAACCTAACCTAACCTAACCTAACCTAACCTAACCTAACCTAACCTAGCCTAACCTAACCTAACCTAACCGAACCTAACCTAACCTAACCTAACCTAACCTAATCTAACCTAACCTAACCTAACCTAACCGAACCTAACCCAACCTAACCTAACCTAACCTAACCTAACCTAACCTAACCTAACACCTAACCTAACCTAACACCTAACCTAACCTAACCTAACCTAACCTAGCCTAACCTAACTTAACCTAACCTAACCTAACCTAACCTAACCTAACCTAACCTAACCTAACCTAACCTAGCTTAACCTAAACTAACCTAACCTAACCTTACAATAACCCTAGCCGATTTTAAACAATGTTTTTAAGCATTGTTCAAAATAAATAGTTCTCTCTCTCTCTCTCTCTCTCTCTCTCTCTCTCTCTCTATATATATATATATATATATATATATATATATATATATATATATATATATATATATATATATATGTATATATATATATATATATATATATAATATATATATATATATAGTATATATATATATATATATATATTATCTCTCTCTCTCTCTCTCTCTCTCTCTCTCTCTCTCTCTCTCTCCTCTCTCTCTCTCTTATCTATCTCTATCTATCTATCTATCTATCTCTCTATCTCTCTCTCTCTCTCTCTCTCTCTCTCTCTCTCTCTCTCTCTCTCTCTCTCTCTCTCTCTCTTTCTCTTATCCAGTGACAGGCCAGTATTTACCCAGTGACAGGTCAGTACTCATCCAGTGACAGGTTAGTACTTACCCAGTGACAGGTCAGTACTCATCCAGTGACAGGTAGTACTTACCCAGTGACAGGTCAGTACTCATCCAGTGACAGGTTAGTACTTACCCAGTGACAGGTCAGTATTCATCCAGTGACAGGTTAGTACTTACCCAGTGACAGGTCAGTATTCATCCAGTGACAGGTAGTACTTACCCAGTGACAGGTCAGTATTAACCCAGTGACAGGTCAGTACTTACCCAGTGACAGGTCAGTACTTACCCAGTGACAGGTTAATACTAACCCAGTGACAGGGCAGTACTTACTCAGTGACAGGTCAGTACTTACCCAGGGGACAGGTTAATACTAACCCAGTGACAGGGCAGTACTTACTCAGTGACAGGTCAGTATTACCCAGTGACAGGTCAATACTAACCCAGTGACAGGGCAGATCTTACTCAGTGACAGGTCAGTACTTACCCAGTGACAGGTCAATACTAACCCAGTGACAGGTCAGTACTTACTCAGTGACAGGTCAGTACTTACCCAGTGACAGGTCAATACTAACCCAGTGACAGGTCAGTACTTACTCAGTGACAGGTCAGTACTTACCCAGTGACAGGTCAGTACTTACCCAGTGACAGGTCAGTACTTACCCAGTGACAGGTCAGTACTTACCCAGTGACAGGTCAGTACTTACCCAGTGACAGGTCAGTACTTACCCAGTGACAGGTCAGTACTTACCCAGTGACAGGTCAGTACTTACCCAGTGACAGGTCAGTACTCATCCAGTGACAGGTTAGTACTAACCAAGTGACAGGTCAGTACTTACCCAGTGACAGGTCAGTACTTACCCAGTGACAGGTTAGTACTTACGCAGTGACAGGTCAGTACTTACCCAGTGACAGGTCAGTACTTACCCAGTGACAGGTCAGTACTTACCCAGTGACAGGTCAGTACTTACCCAGTGACAGGTCAGTACTTACCCAGTGACAGGTCAGTACTTACCCAGTGACAGGTCAGTACTTACCCAGTGACAGGTCAGTACTTACCCAGTGACAGGTCAGTACTTACCCAGTGACAGGTCAGTACTTACCCAGTGACAGGTCAGTACTCATCCAGTGACAGGTTAGTACTAACCAAGTGACAGGTCAGTACTTACCCAGTGACAGGTCAGTACTTACCAGTGACAGTTAGTACTTACCCAGTGACAGGTTAGTACTTACGCAGTGACAGGTCAGTACTTACCCAGTGACAGGTCAGTACTTACCCAGTGACAGGTCAGTACTTACCCAGTGACAGGTCAGTACTTACCCAGTGACAGGTCAGTACTTACCCAGTGACAGGTCAGTACTTACCCAGTGACAGGTCAGTACTTACCCAGTGACAGGTCAGTACTTACCCAGTGACAGGTTAGTAACTACCCAGTGACAGGTCACTACTTACCCAGTGACAGGTTAGTAACTACCCAGTGACAGGTCAGTACTTACCCAGTGACAGGTCAGTACTTACCCAGTGACAGGTCAGTACTTACCCAGTGACAGGTTAGTAACTACCCAGTGACAGGTCACTACTTACCCAGTGGGGTATGCCATAACGAATCTAATTGGTTGTAGAACCTCGTTCTTTATAGCGTTCGTTCGTTATAGCGTTCGTTCGTTATAGCGTTCGTTCGTTATAGCGTTCGTTCGTTATAGGGGTAGTCCGTTCCAGGCTCCCAAATTCTATCACTTAATAATGAGAAATATAATGCAAAATTGTAAAAAAAAAGAGCATAAATGTTCATTTATATTCCTGAAATAAAGAATATAATTAATGCTTGTAATAAAAACTAATAAATTAGTAAAAAATCATAAATAATAGTGTAGTTTATCCTACCTTAGTGTTGTTGAGCATGCAAGACTGGAAGCAGTGGAGAGAATTACTGAGAAGAGATGGAAGGAGTGGAGTCATCCTTCCTAGTTCTCTTCGGTGACTCTCCTACAGTCATTTCCTCTCTAACATCTTTTTTGCACTTTTTAATATTTTCAGTTTTATAGGTAAATCCGTTCGTTATGTAAATATTCGTTATATAAACCATTCGTTATAGTATACCACATTGTATATATTTGTATATACACAGCTTCAGTGGGGAGAAATAAACGGGATTATGTCAAGAGTATCTGAGAGAGTTATGGAAGGTGTAGCAGTAATGTTGAAGGATCAGTTATGACAGGAGAAGACGGAATATAAATGAATAAAGTCAAGGATTATAATGATTAAAATAAAGGTTAGATGCGAGAAGTGGGATATAATTGATGTTTATGCACCTGGAGAAGAGAGGAATGTAGAAGAGAGAGAGAGAGAGAGATTTTGGGAGATGTTAAGTGAATATTTAGGGAATTTGAACCAAATGAGAGAGTAATTTGTGGTAGAGGACTTAAATGGAAAAGTGGGAGAAATGGTTATAGAGGAAGTGGTAAGTAAGTTTGGGGTGCCAGGGATAAATGATAACAGTGGGACATTTGCCTGAAACAGGTTTGGCAATAGGTAATACATATTTGAAGAGAAAGAGGATCAATAAGTATATACAATATATGATATTGGAAGTAATAACAGGAGTTTGTTGGGTAGACTTCAGGATGTGTATGTTTGTTGAGGGGTAACAGATATATCAGACCACTTTTTAGTTGTAGCTACAGTGAGAGTAAAAGGTAGATGGGGTACATGGAGAATGGTGTCAAAAAGTAAGAGAGAATTGTGGGTTTATAAACTAATGAAGGAGGAAGTTGGTAGAAAGATGAGCTAGTGAGAGTATAGGCAGTCAGGTTGAAGAGGTATGGGGTAAATTTAAGAAAGTATTATTAAAGTGTTCAGCAAAAGTTTTTAAATATAGGAGGGTGAGTGCAGGAGGGAAGAGCAGCTATTGGTGGAATGATGAAGTAAGAGAGAAAAAGTTAGCATATAAGAGGCTTTTAAAAAGAAGTGATATAAGGAGGGAGAGGTATATGGAGAGAAAAAGAGAGATTAAGAGAGTGGTGAAGGAATGTAAAAGAAGAGCAAATGAGAGAGTCGGTGAGATGCTGTTAAGAAATTTTGCTGAGAGTAAGAAAAAGTTTTGGAGTGAGATTAATAAGTTGAGGAAGCCTAGTGAACGAATGGACTTGACAGTTAAAAATAGGAGAGGAGTGTTATTAGGTAAAGAGTTGGAGGTATCGGGAAGATGGAAGGAACATTCTGAAGAACAGTTAAATGTTGATGAAGACAGAAGTAGTGATTTCGTGAATTGACCAGGAAGTTATAGCAACTTTTAAAAGTGAAGAAGAGCCAGATGTGAGTGTGGGGAGGTGTGTGAGGCTGTGGGTAGAATGTAATGGAATAAAGCAGCTGGAACTGATGGGATCAAGACAGAAATATTAAGAGCTGGTGGGGATTTAGTCTTGGAAAGAGTAGTGCTTTTATTTAATAAATATATGAAAGAGGGGGAAAGCTATCTAGGGACTGGCAGAGAGCGTGTATATTTCCTTCATATGAAGGCAAAGGGGACAAAACAGAGTGTAAATATAATAGGGGAAGAAGCTTATTGAGTATACCTGGTAAGGTGTATGGAAGAGTTATCACTGAAATAATTAATAGTAAAACAGAGAGCATGGTCGCAGATAAACAAGGAGGATTCACGAAGTGTAGATGGGTGTAGACCAACTGTTTAAAATGAACAGTATTTAGGTAAGGGTAAAGAGGCTTGTGTTGCATCTATAAATCTGAAAAGGTATATGTTAGTGTGAATAGGGTAGTAGTGTGGCAGATATCTCAAGTGTATGGAATAAATGGTAGGTACTGAAAGAAGATAATGAGTCTCAGGTTCGAGTATGCAGTAGAGAGGGAGATTATTTCCCAGTAAAAGTAGGCCTTAGACAAGGATGCATGATGTTACCATGACTGTTCAATATATTTATAGATGGGGTTTTAAGAGAAGTGATTGCTCGGGTGTTGGCAGGTGTGGGATTAAAAGAAAAAAAAATCTAACACACAGTGGGAGATGTCACAGTTGCTTTTTGCTGATAACACGGTACTTTTGGGAGATTCTGGAGATAAGGTGCAGAGGTTGGTGGACGAGTTTTGGAGGGTATGTAAATGAAGAAAGATAAAAGTGAACATAGGTGATGAGGATAACAAAAAATTTAGGTAATGAAAGACTGAATATCAGATTCGAGGTAGAGTGTATGGGGAAGTGAATGTGTTCAGATATTTGGGAATGGACTTGTCAGTAGATGGATTTATGAAAGACAAGGTGAACCATAGAATTGATGAGGAGAGAAAGCTGAGTGGTGCACTAAGAAATCTGTGTAAACAAAGAACGTTATCCATGAAAGCAAAGAGGGGAATGTATGAGAGTATACTGGTACAACGTTCTTAAATGGATGTGAAGCATGGGTGGTGAATGTTGAAACAAGGAGAAGGCTGGAGGCAGTGGAGATGTTGTGTCTGAAGGCAATGTAAAGTGTGAATATAATGCTGTAGAGAATCCGTAGCTTGGAGATTAAAAGGGGGTGTGTGGGGTTTCTAAAAGTATTATCCAGTGGGCTGAGGAGGGGTTGTTGATATGGTTCGGACATTTAGAGAGGTTGGAACGAAATAAAATTACTTAAAGGGTGTACAAATCTGTAATGGAAGGAAGGCGGGGTAGGGGTCGTCCTAGGAATGGTTGGAGGGAGGAGGTAAAGGATGTTTTGTACGAGAGAGGCTTAGACTTCCAGCAAGTATGCGTGAGCATATTAAATAGGAGCGAGTGGAGACAAATGCCTTTTTTATGACTTAACGGGCTGCTGGAGTGTGAGCAAAGTAACATTTATGAAGGGATTCAGGGAAACCGGCTGGCCGGACTTGAGTCCTGGAGGTGGAAAGTACAGTGCATGCACTCTGAAGGAGTGGTGGTGTTGACGTGTTGCACTTTTTCAACTGTAATGTAGGCATGCCTTTGGCAAGACAGTGATGATGACAGTGTTTCTTCTATTTCCGGGTCACCCGGCCGATATGTCATTAAAAAAAATACACATCAGTGGCTGGACCTGCGCGTCTCCTGTGTTAACGAATATTTTACGTTGGCAGTGTTCCAGGTGTGAGGCCACATTGCTACAGTGTTGGCAACCCACACACGTTACGTCACATGCACTGGGTATAAATAAGATACACCTGCCTGCCCACTGAGCGTTGTATATACTCTGAGATATACATCTCTCAGTATATATATACACGCTAAGAGATACTCAGCTCAAAGTGTGTATAGACTGAGGATTATAGACCGCATAGTGTATATACATTGAGAGATACTCACCTCTTACTATACATTGACCGAGACAAACACCTCTCAGCGTATATACACTGAGAAATACATATCTCACAATGTATATATATTAAGAGTTACATACCCCTTAATGTATATACACTGAGAGATACACCTCTGTGCAAATGCATTGTGAATATATACATATATATATATATATATAATATATATATATATATATATATATATATATATATATAATATATATATATATATATACACACATACACACACACACATCGGCCGTCTATATACACACATACACACACACACATCGGCCGTCTTCCACCGAGGCAGGGTGACCCGAAAAACAAGAAACACTCTCATCATCACTCGCTCCATCACTGTCTTGCCAGAGACGTGCCGGTACAACAGTTCAATATCTGCAACATATGAACATCAAAATGGTATACAATACCGACAGGTTGTTAGGTAAGACACATAGGCAACAGACAAACTTTATTCCGAAACGTTTCGCCTACACAGTAGGCTTCTTCAGTCGAATACAGAAAGTAGGCAGGAACAGTAGAGATGTGAAGACGATGTAATCAGTCCATCACCCTTGTAGTCGTAGAATTCTACTACTACAAGGGTGATGGACTGATTACATCGTCTTCACATCTCTACTGTTCCTGCCTACTTTCTGTATTCGACTGAAGAAGCCTACTGTGTAGGCGAAACGTTTCGGAATAAAGTTGTCTAACTGTTGCATATGTGTCTTACCTAACAATCTGCAATATATCTTCACCCCTCCTTCAGAGTGCAGGTACTGTACTTCCTACTTCCAGGACTCGAATCTGGCTAACCAGTTTCCCAGAATCCCTTCATAAATGTTACTTTGCTCACACTCCAACAGCACGTCAGGTCATTAAAACCACCTGCCTCCACTTGCTCCTATCTAACACTCTCATGCATGCTTGCTGGAAGTTTAAGCCCCCTACCTCCAAAATTTCCTAGGATAATGCTTACCCTACCTTCCTTTCACTACAGATTTATATGCCCACCAAGATATTCTATTTTGTTCCATCCTCTGTAAATATCCGACCCTTCCTAACAACCTCTCCTCAGCCTTCTGGATAATATGTTTAGTAACCCCGCTCCTCCTTCTAATCTTCACACTAAAGATTCTCCACATAATATTCAAACCCACATTTCCCTCAGTCACAACATCTCCACTGCCACTAGCCTTCTCCTTGATATAACACTCACCACCAGTGCTTCACACCGATATAAGAGCTTTGGTACTACTATACTCTCATACATTCCCCTCTTGGCTTCCATGGATAACGTTCTTTGTCTTCACTGAGTCCTTAGTTCACCACTCACCTTCTTCCCCCTCGCTAATTCTATGGTTCACTAGTCTTTCATAGACTCATCTGTTGACAGTTCCACTCCCAATTATCTGAACCTGAGCCTCACTATCCTTGTAAAAGCTCTTAACTACTTTCAGTAACCTACCACTTGTTATCCATCCTATCATATGCCTTTTCCAAATCCATAATTACAAAGAAAAATCTCCTTGTCCTTATCTAAATACGGTTCACTTATATACTTTACTGTAGACTCTTAGTCCACATATTCCCTACCCTTCCTAAAGCCTCCTTGTTCATCTGAGATCCTGCTCCCCCATTTTACTCTTAATTCTTTCAATAATATCTCTACCAAAAACCTTATCAGGTATACTCAACATGTATCTTCCCTTACAATTCTTACATTTTTTTTATCCCCTTTGCCTTTATTCAAAGGAACTATGCATACTCTCTGCCAATCTCTAGGTACCTTTCTTTCTTTAAAACATTTATTAAATAAAAACACTAATCGTTGTAAAACAATAACCTCACCTGCTTTTCACACAACTCCACAACTCTCACATCTGGCTCTTTCTCACTCCTATAAGATGCTATAACTCCATGGCTAATGCAAAAAATCACAACTTCCCTATATTCATCAACATTTAACATTTCCTCAAAATATTCCCCCCATCTTCCGAATATCTGCAACTCTCCACCTAGTAACTCCTCTCTTCCATTTTTAACTGTCAAATCCATTTATTCCCTAGGCTTTCTTAATTAACTTATTACTCTTCCCCCAAAATTTTTCTTATTCTCAGCAAAATTTGTTGACGGCATCTCACCCACTCTCTCAGCTGATCTCATTTTATATTCATCTCCCTCTTAACCTCTTTTTTCTCTTCATATACTTTTATCACTTTATATCACTACTACTTTGTAAAAACGTCCCATATGCTAACTTTTCTTTCTTACTACTCTCTTTACTTCATCATTCCACCAATAGCTGCTCTTCCCTCCTGCACTCACCCTCCTATATTTAAAAACTTTTGCTGAACACTTTAATAATACTTCCTTAAATTTACTCCATACCTCTTCAACCTCACTGCTTATACTCTCACTAGCTCATCTTTCTACCAACTTCCTCCTTCATTAGTTTATAAACCCACAATTCTCTCTTACTTTTTGACACCATTCTCCATGTACCCCATCTACCTTTTACTCTCACTGTAGCTACAACTAAAAAGTTGTCTGATATATCTGTTACCCCTCTACAAACATACACATCCTGAAGTCTACCCAACAAACTCCTGTTATTACTTCCAATATCATATATTGTATATACTTATTGATCCTCTTTCTCTTCAAATATGTATTACCTATTGCCAAACCTGTTTCAGGCAAATGTCCCACTGTTATCATTTATCCCTGGCACCCGAAACTTACTTACCACTTCCTCTATAACCATTTCTCCCACTTTTCCATTTAAGTCCTCTACCACAATTACTCTCTCATTTGGTTCAAAATTCCCTAAATATTCACTTAACATCTCCCAAAATCTCTCTCTCTCTCTCTCTCTTCTACATTCCTCTCTTCTCCAGGTGCATAAACATCAATTATATCCCACTTCTCGCGTCTAACCTTTATTTTAATCATTATAATCGTTGACTTTATTCATTTATATTCCGTCTTCTCCTGTCATAACTGATCCTTCAACATTACTGCTACACCTTCCATAACTCTCTCAGATACTCTTGACATAATCCCGTTTATTTCTCCCCACTGAAGCTGTGTATATACAAATATATACAATGTGGTATACTATAACGAAAGGTTTATATAACGAATATTTACATAACGAACGGATTTACCTATAAAACTGAAAATATTAAAAAGTGCAAAAAGATGTTAGAGAGGAAATGACTGTAGGAGAGTCACCGAAGAGAACTAGGAAGGATGACTCCACTCCTTCCATCTCTTCTCAGTAATTCTCTCCACTGCTTCCAGTCTTGCATGCTCAACAACACTAAGGTAGGATAAACTACACTATTATTTATGATTTTTTACTAATTTATTAGTTTTTATTACAAGCATTAATTATATTCTTTATTTCAGGAATATAAATGAACAATTATGCTCTTTTTTTTACAATTTTGCATTATATTTCTCATTATTAAGTGATAGAATTTGGGAGCCTGGAACGGATTACTCCTATAACGAACGAACGCTATAACGAACGAACGCTATAACGAACGAACGCTATAAAGAACGACGTTCTACAACCAATTAGATTCGTTATAGCATACCCCACTGCACGTACGTACGTACTATATGTGTGTATATATATATATATTATATATAATATATATATTATATATATATATATATATATATATATATATATATAATATATATATATATATATATATATATATATATATAATATATAAGTGTAGTAGGTTGGTAGACAGCAACCACCCAGGGAGGTACTACCGTCCTGCCAAGTGAGTGTAAAACGAAAGCCTGTAATTGTTTTACATGATGGTAGGATTGCTGGTGTCTTTTGTCTGTCTCATAAATATGCAAGATTACAGGTACGTCTTGCTACTTCTACTTACACTTAGGTCACACTACACATACATGTACATGTTTATTTATACACACTCATCTAAGTTTTCTTTAATGTTATCTTAATAGTTCTTGGTCTTATTACTTTTCCTTTTATATCCATGGGGAAGTGGAATAAGAATCTTTCCTCCGTAAGCCATGCGTGTTGTAAAAGTCAGCTAAAATGTCGGGAACAATGGGCTAGTAACCCCTTTTCCTGTAAAGATTACTAAAAAGAATAAGAAGAAGAATTATTATTATAATCAAAAAGAAGCGCTAAGCCACAAGGACTATACAGATAAGAAGAAGAAAATTGTCAAAGTGGGAAGTCTGAATGTGCGTGGATGTTGTGCGAATGATAAGAACGAGATGATTGTGGATGTTATGAATGAGAAGAAGCTGGATATCCTGGCTTTAAGTGAAACAAAGCTGAAGGGGGTGGGAGAGTTTCAGTGAAGAGGAATAAATGGGATTAGGTCAGGGGTTTCTAATAGAGTTAGAGCTAAAGAAGGAGTAGCAATAATGTTGAAGGATAAGTTATGGCAGGAAAAGAGGAACTATAAATGTATTAATTCAAGGATTATGTGGAGTAAAATAAAGATTGGATGTGAAAAGTGGGTTATAATAAGCGTGTATGCACCTGGAGAAGAGAGAAGTGTAGAGGAGAGAGAGAGATTCTGGGAAATGTTGAGTGAATGCGTGGGGAGTTTTGAACCAAGTGTGAGAGTAATGGTGGTTGGGGATTTAAATGCTAAAGTGGGCAAAAATTTTGTGGAGGGAGTAGTAGGTAAATTTGGGGTGCCAGGGGTAAATGAAAATGGGGAGCCTTTAATTGAGCTATGTGTAGAAAGAGGGTTGGTAATAAGTAATACATATTTTATGAAGAAGAGGATAAATAAATATACAAAGTATGATATAGCACATAATGCAAGTAGTTTGCTAGATTAAGTGTTGGTGGATAAAAGGTTGATGGGTAGGCTCCAGGATGTACACGTTTATAGAGGGGCAACTGATATATCGGATCATTATCTAGTTGTAGCTACAGTTAGAGTAAGAGGTAGATGGAATAAGAGGAAAATGGCAACAAGTAAGAGGGAGGTAAAAGTGTATAAACTAAGAGAGGAGGAAGTTCGGGTGAGATATAAGCAACTATTGGCAGAAAGGTGGGCTAGTGCAAAGATGAGTAGTGGTGGGGTTGAAGAGGGTTGGAATAGTTTAAAAAATGCAGTACTAGAATGTGGGGCAGAAGTTTGTGGTTATAGGAGGGTGGGGGCAGAAGGAAAGAGGAGTGATTGGTGGAATGATGAAGTAAAGGGTGTGATAAAAGAGAAAAAGGTACCTTAAAGAGAGGTATTTACAAAGCAGAAGTGTTATAAGAAGAGTTGAGTATATGGAGAGTAAAAGAAAGGTGAAGAGAGTGGGGAGAGAGTGCAAAAGGAGAGCAGATGATAGAGTGGGAGAGGCACTGTCAAGAAATTTTAATGAAAATAAGAAAAAAATTTGGAGTGAGTTAAACAAGTTAAGAAAGCCTAGGGAAAGTATGGATTTATCAGTTAAAAACAGAGTAGGGAAGTTAGTAGATGGGGAGAGGGAGGTATTAGGTAGATGGCGAGAATATTTTGAGGAACTTTTAAATGTTGACGAAGAAAGGGAGGCGGTAATTTCATGCACTGCCAGGGAGGTATACCATCTTTTAGGAGTTTAAGAAGAACAGAATGTAAGTGTGGGGAGGTACATGAGGCATTACGTGAAATGAAAGGGGGTAAAGCAGCTGGAACTGATGGGATCATGGCAGAAATGTTAAAAGCGGGGGGATTATGTTGGAGTGGTTTTGG
>NC_069415.1:1130095-1176257 GCF_026875155.1 Cherax quadricarinatus
TTAGGGGTTTTGGTCCTGGGTGTTAGTCACCTTTAAACCCCTGCTGTCCTTATTCCCCTGCAGTAAATAGGTACCTGGGGTTTGTTAAATAAACCTTCACTTGCTCTCTCTGCTCACCTAGCGAAAAGTAGGTCCTGGGTGTTAGTCACCCTAACCCCTGGCCCCTGTTCCCCCTGGCAGTAAGGGTTTTTACTGGGGTGTTATACCTACCCCTGTGTCCTGTTCACCCTAACAATAAGTAGGTATTGGGTGTTGTCATTTTACACCTCTCTCCCTGTTCACCTAGCGGGAAGTAGGTACCTGGTTGTTAGTCACCTTAACCTTTTTTGCCCCTTTTTCACTTAGCATTTGAGGTACCTGGGGGGTTAGTCACCTTTTACCCCCTCTGTCACTATTCCCCTAGCAATAAGTGGGTACCTTGGGATTTAGTCCCTTTACACCTGATGTACTGTTCCTGAGTAAGTACCGTTCCCCCGGGGGTTAGTCACCTTACAACCTGCTGCCCCATGTTCCACAAAGCAGTGGTAGGTCCCTGGGTGTGTTAGTCACCCTTTCACCTGCTGTCATGCCCCCCTTACAGAAAAGTAGGTACCTGAGGGCGTTGTCATTACACCTGCTGTCACTGTTCCCCTAGTAGTAAGTGGAAACCTGAGGGGGTTTTCCTTTTACCCCGCTGTCATGTTCACTCAGTAAGTAGGTCCCTAGGGTGTTTCATTTTCACCTGCCGTCCCTGTTCTCTGCGGAAAAGTAGGTATTGGTGTTAATCAAATTCCCCTGCCCGTAGCTGTTCACCTGGCAGAAATAGGACGGGGCCTAGTCAATTTACACCTGCAGTCCCTTTCACTTGAAATAAGTAGGTACTGGGGTTAGTCCCCCTACACCCGCCGTCCTTTTCCCCTAGCGGAAATCGGGTACTGGGTGTGTCCCCTTACACCTGCGTCCCTGTTCCCCTAACGTAAGTAGGTCCGGGGGTGTTGTACTTTATACCTGCTGCTCCCTGTTTACCTAGCGAAAAGTATTACCTGGGGTTTTGTCACTTCAAATCTACGTCCCCGTTCACCTATTTAGTAAGTAGGTCTGAGGGTGTTAGTCACCTTATACCTGCTGCTCCTTTTTCCCTAAAAGTAAGAGGTGTGGGGGTTATCACCTTACCCGCCGCCCCTGTTCACCTAGCAGTAAGTAGGAAACCTGGGGGCTGTTTTCCCTTATAATGCTCCCTGTTCATTAGCAGAAAGAGGTACCTGGGGCTTTTATTCACCTTACCCCTCCCTGCCCCTGTTCATTGCAGAAATGGGTACGGGGGTTTGGCCCGCTGTTGTGAGCTGCATCTGGGGAAGAAAAATAAAGTTTTGCCCCAGTGGAAAAGCCAGCCCATGACAGGGATTTCACGGGTTTATCCGGGGTTACAATTTTGGGTTAATAAGGGGAAAAACAAAAATTTTCCCCTAGAAAATAATTCCTAGTGAGTTTGACCCGTAGCTGGTTCACTAGCGCCCCAGCTCACCACTGAGCCCTGGTTCGATCCTAGCCCCCCCCCAGCTCAACATGAGCTCCAGGGTTTCGATCCTAGGGCACTCAGCTCAAAAACTGAGCTCATGGTTCGATTAGGTTAGGTTGGACAATTGGGGACAGTTTCCCTTAAGCCCAGGTTTCCCCAAATTGCTTAGCAGTTTAAAATAGGAAACCTGGGAGTTAGTTGGGTGTGGGGTCGCTCCTGGGAAAAAAATTGGACGTAATTTGCCCAAAAATGTTGTATACTTTGTCAAGTCTTGTCTCCCTGGGGTTCCCAAAGGGGTATTCCGTGGTTTCAACGCCCCGCGGCCCCGGCCACGACCAGGTCTCCCGGGGATCAGGGCCTGAAAAACCAGAAGTTAGTTATTTTTTTTGAAGATTTTTAAATTTTTATTTTTAAATTTAAAAGAGCGTCGCTCTGCCCACCAATAATAACTGCGTGAATCTTGCGTCAGGAACCCCACCCACTCGAACTATGAGCATTCTCCCCTTTTTGACACGGATTTTCAACCATTAAACCTTAAAAGGACAAAAATGGCCAAGATGGGCTTCACCCTTAAACCTTAAGAGTGACTATCCTGGCACAAAAAAAGACTTTCACATTAAACCTTAAGGTGCTATCCGCACCAAGATGACCCACCATTTTAAACCCCCTTAAGAGGACTATCCCGGGCCCCGATGGGCTCCACCATTAACATTAAGAGTGACATCCCGGCACCAAGATGACTTCACCATTTAAACACTTAAGAGTTTAATATCCCGGCACCAAGATGGATTCACCCTTAAACACTTAAAGAGTGACTATCCTGGCACCCGATGGCTCCCCCATTTAAAACTTAAGAGTGACTACCGGCACCAAGATGGACTTCACCCTTAAACCTTAAAGAGTGACTTCCTGGGCACCAAGATGACTTCACCCTTAAAAACTTAAGGGGGTGGGGTATCCTGGGACCCAAAATGGCTCCACCATTAAACACTTAAAAGTGACTATCCTGGGGCCCCGATGCTTACCATTAAACACTTAAGAGTGATATCCCGGGACCAGATGATTCACCTTAAACATTAAGAGTGAAATATCCCCGGGACCAAGATGATTCACCATTTTTTAAAAAAAAAGGTGACTATCTGGCACCAAGATGCTCCACCCCTTAAAAAATTAAGAGTGATATCCTGGCACCCAAAATGACTCCATCATTTTAAAAACCCTTAAAAGGGGGCTTCCGCCCAAGATGACTCCACATTAAAACTTAAGATGGGGTATCTGGCCCAAGATACTCCCTCATTAAAAAATTTAAGATTGACTATCCTGGCACCCCAAAAAGGGTTCACCATTAAACACTTAAGAGTGGGCTTTTCCTGGCCCCAAAATGACTCCCCCTTTTAAAAAAATAAAGTGGGGCTTCCTGGGACCCCAAAATGACTCCATCATTTAAAAAAATTAAGAGTGACTATCTGGCACCAAGGATGACTTTTACCCTTTTTAAAACTTAAGAGTGCTTCCCGGCACAGTGACTCCATATTAAAAATTAAGAGTGGGGCTATCCCGGACCAAGATGACCCCCCCAATTTTAAAAACTTTAAAGGTGGGAAAATTCCCGGCCCAAATGATTCCCATTAAACACTTAAGAGGACTATCCTGTCACCAAGATGACCCCTCATTAAACACTTAAGGTGACTATCCTGGCACCAAGATGACTTCACCATTAACATTAAAAAGTGACTTTCCCGGCCACCAAGGAAAATTCACCATTAAAACTTAAGAGTGGGGCTATTGGCACCCAAGATGACTTCACCTTTTAAAAACTTAAAAGGACTATCTGGACCCCAAGATGATTCAACATTTAAAACTTAAGAGTGACTTCCTGGCCCAAGATGGACTCCCATTAAAAACTTAAGAGTGGCTATCTGGACCAAATGACTTCCCATTAAAAAATTAAGAGGACTTTCCTGGCACCAAGATGATCCCTCTTAAACACTTTAAAAAGTGACTATCCTGGCACCCAAGATGATTCACATTTAAACATTAAGGTGACATCCTGGCACCAAGTGACTCCCATAATTAACACTTTAAAAGGGGACTATCCCGGCACCAAGTTTACTTCACCATTAAACACTTAAGGTGACTATCCCTTTGGCCCCCAAAAAGGGCTTCACCATTAAAAAATTAAGGGACTATCCTGGCACCAAAAGACTTCCCATTAAACACTTAAGAGTGGGCTAAAACCTGGCACCAAGATGACCCCCATTAAACCTTAAGAGGGGACTTCCGGCACCAAGATGACTCCATCATTAAACCTTAAAAGGGGGACATCCCCGGCCCAAGTTTACTCACATTTAAAAACTTAAGAGTGAATATCCTTGGCCCCAAAATGCTCCTCATTAAAAAACTTAGGTGACTATCCTGGCACCCAAGATGCTTCACCATTAAACACTTTAAGTGACTATCCTGGCCCAAGATGACTTCACCATTTTTAAAATTAAAAGTGACTATCTGGCACCGTTTACTCCATCATTAAACACTTAAGGAGTGACTATCCTGGCACCCAAGTGACTTCACCCTTAAACATTAAGAGTGACTATCCTGGCACCAAAAGGGGGCCCCTCATTAAAAACTTAAGAGTGGGGCTATCTGGCACCAAGATGACTTCACCATTAAACATTAAGAGTGACTATCCCGGGGACCAAGAGCTTTCCCCCATTAAAACCTTAAGGTGACTATCCTGGCACCAAATGGTCATCATTAAAAAATTTAAAAGTGCTATCCTGGCACCAAGTGACTCCTCATTAAACACTTTAAAAGTGAATCCGGCACCAAGATGACTCCCTCATTAAACACTTAAAAGTGATTTTCCTGGGCCACAAGAGACTTCACCATTAAAACCTTAAAAGTGATTCCGGCACCAAAATGGCTCCCATTAAACACTTAAGAGTGATATCCTGGCACCCAAAATGATCCCTCATTAAACCTTAAGAGTGACTATCCGGACCAAGATGACTTCACCATTAAACATTAAGGTGACTTCTGGGACCCAAAATGACTTCACCATTAAAAAACTTAAGAGTGACTACTGGCACCAAAGTGACTCCCTCATTAAACACTAAGGTGCTATCCTTTGGGACCCCAAAATGATCCTCATTAAAACTTAAAGTGACTATCCTGGCACCAAGAGACTTTTCCCCTTTTAAAAACCTTAAGGTGGGACTTCCCTGGCACCAAGATGACTCCATCATTTAAAAACTTAAAAGTGACTATCCCGGCACCAAGTGACTTTACATTAAAACCTTAAGAGTGACTATCCCGGCACTAAGATGACTCCATTTAAAAAAACCCTTTAAAAGTGCATCCCGGCCAAAAGTGACTTCACATTAAAACCTTTTGAGTGACTATCCCGGCACCAGATGACTCCATCATTTAAACACTTAGAGTGACTATTGGCACCCAAAATGACTCCATCATTAAACACTTTAAAGTGCTATATGGCCCAAGATGTTCACTTAAAAATTAAGAGTGATATCCCGGGACAAGATGACCACCATTAAACATTAAGAGTGACAAACCTGGCACCAAGATGACTCCCTCATTTAAACACTTAAAAAGGAACTACCTGGCACCAAAAATTTTATCCATCATTAAAAACCCTTAAAAATGGCTATTTCGGCCAAAAAATGACTTTAATTAAAAATTAAAGAGTGATATCCTGGCCCAAAAATGGGGCTCCATCTTAAAAAACTTTAAAAGGGGATTCCCGGCACCAAAAGTTCACCCTTAAAACACTTAAAAGTGATATCTGGCACCAAAATGACTTCACCTTAAAAAACTTAAGAGGGGCTATCCCCGGCACCAAGATGCTCCATCATTAAAAACTTAAAAGTGATAGCTGGGCCCAAAATGACTCCCTAAAATTTAAAACAAATTAAGAGTGACTATGTGGGCCCCAAAATGATCATCATTAAAAATTTAAGAGTGACTATTGGACCAAGATGACTTCCATTAAACACTTAAGAGTGATATCCTGGCACCAAGATGACTCCTTTATTTAACACTTAAGAGTGCTATGCTGGCACCAAGATGACTCCATCTTTTGTCACTCTTAAGAGTGATATGATGGAAAATGCCCGGATAGTCACTTTAAGAGGGACTATCTGGCACCAAGATGACTCCATCTTTAAACACTTAAGAGTGACTATGCTGGCCCAAGATGACCCCTCATTAAAATTTAAAAGTGACTTTCCCGGGACCAAAGGGGATTCACCATTAAAAAACTTAAATGACTACTGGCACAAGATGACTCCATCATTTTTAAAAATTAAGGTGACTTGCTGGCACCAAAGATGACTCCATATTAAAACCTTAAAAGTGACTTCCCGGCCCCCGAGACTTTACCATTTAAAAACCCCAAAGTGCTATCCTGGCACCAAGATGACTCCTCTTAAAACTTTGAGGATATGCTGGCACCAAGTTTACTCCATCATTTAAAACCTTAAGAGTGATATCTGGCACCAAAAATGTCCATCTTAAAACTTAGGTGACTATGCTGGCACCAAGATGACTTCACCATTAAAAACCTTAAGAGTGACTTCCCGGCCCAAGATACTCCCTCATTAAAAAAATTAAGAGTGACTATCCTGGCACCCCGTGACTCCTCATTAAAATTAAAAAAGTGCATCTGGCACCCAAAATGTTTCCCCTTAAAAAATTAAGAGTGACTATCCCGGCACCAAGATGACTCCCCATTAAACCTTAAGAGTGATATCTGGCACCAAGATGATCCTCATTAAAAACTTAAGAGTGACTTCTTTGGCCCCCAAGTGACTCATCATTAAACACTTTAAAAACTATCCCGGCACCCAAAATGACTCCCCATTAAAAACTTAAAAGTGACTATTTCTGGCACCAAGATGCTCCCTCATTAAACACTTAAGAGTGGGGAAAATATCCTGGCACCAAGATGGGCTCCTCATTAAACACTTAAGAGTGACTATCCCGCACCAAGATGACTCCATATTAAACACTTAAAAAAAGGGACATCCCGGCACCCAAAATGATTCACCATTAAACACTTTAAAAGTGACTTCCCGGGACCAAATGACTTCACCATTAAAAAACTTAAGGTGACTATCCTGGCACCAAGATGGGTTCACCCTTAAAACACTTAAGAGTGACCCATCCTGGCACCCAAGATGACTCCATCATTAAACACTAAGGGACTATCCTGGACCCCAAAATGACTCCATCATTAAACAGTTAAGGTGACATCCCGGCACCAAAAGACTCCACCATTAAACACTTTAAAATGACTATTGGCTCCCAAAATGATCCATCTTAAAAAACCCTTAAGAGTGACTATCTGGCACCAAGATGACTCCCTCATTTTTAAAATTAAGATGACTATCCTGGCACCCAAAATGGGTCCCTCATTAAAACTTAGATGACTATCTGGGACCCCGATGACCCCTCATTAAAAACTTAAGAGTGACTACCTGGCCCAAAATGACTTTTCATTAAAAATTAAGAGTGACTATCTGGCCCAAGTTTGACTCCATCATTAAAACACTTAAAAGGGACTATCCCGGCACCAAAATGACTCCACCATTTTAAAAAATTTGAGTCCCATCCTGGACCAAGATAACCCCCCATTAAACCCTTTTTGAGTGACTATCCCGGCACCAAAAATGGGCTCCCTCATTTTTAAAAACCTTTAAAAGTGACTTCTGGCCCAAGATGACTCCATCATTAAACACTTAAGAGGGGACTACCCGGCCCAAGATGATCCTCATTAACTATGAAGTTGTTCCCCAAAACGGAATTGAAAACTATTTAAAAGTGATTTTTTGTGGTAAAAATTTACACTAAATTTAAAATAAAATGTTCAAAAATGGTTTGCTGCTGCTGCTAAACGGTCTTGCTGCTGTAATGCTGTGCTGCTGCTAATGCTGCTGCTGTGCTTTGCTGCTGCTGCTGCTGCTAATGTGTGCTGCTGTAAAGCTGCTGTGCTGCTAATTGCTGCTGTGCTGCTATTTCTGTGCTAATGCTGCTGCCCGTGCTGCTATTTTGTGCCCATTTCTGCTGTGCAATGCTGTGTAATGTGCTGCTGCTAATGTGCTGCTAATGTTTCTGCTGCTGCTGTATGCTGGCTGCTGCTGTAATGCTTTTGCTGCTGCTGTAATGCTTTCTGCTGCTGCTGCTGGCTAAATTGGGTGCTGCTGCTGCTAATGGTGCTGCTATGTTTGCTGCTGCTGCTGCTAATGCTGCTGCTAATGCTGCTGTCTGCTGCTAATGGCTGCTGCTAATCGCTGCTTGCGTGCTGCTGCTGCAATGCTGCTGCTGCTGCTGCTCTAATGCTGCTGCTGCTGCTGCTGCTAATGCTGCTGCTGCTGCTGCTGCTAATGCTGCGGGCTGCTGCTAATGCTGCTGCTGCTGCTGCTTGCTGCTGCTGCTGAATGCTGCTGCTAATTGCTGTGCTGCTGCTAATGGCTGCTGCTGGCTTGCTGCTGCTGCTGCTAATGCTTGCTGCTAATGCTGCTGCTGCTAATTGCTGCTGCTGCTGCTGCTGCTGCTGCTAATGCGCTGCTGCTTTGCTGCTGCTGCTGCTGCTGCTGCTGCTGCTGCTGTGTGCTGCTGCTTGTGCTGCTGCTGCTGCTGCTGCTGCTGTGCTGCTGCTGCTGCTGCTGTGCTGCTGCTGTGCTGCTGCTGTGCTGCTGCTGCTGCTGCTGCTGCTGTGCTGCTGCTGCTGCTGCTGTGCTGTGTGCTGCTGCTGCTGCTGCTGCTTGCTGCTGCTGCGCTGCTGCTGCTGCTGCTGCTGCTGCTGCTGCTGCTGCTGCTGCTGCTGCTGCTGCTGCTGCTGCTGCTGCTGCTGCTGCTGCTGCTGCTGCTGCTGCTGCTGCTGCTGCTGCTGGCTGGCTGCTGCTGTGCTGCTGCTGTGCTGCTGCTGCTAATAATAATAATAATAATGATAATAATAATAACAATAATAATTTTAATTATGCAATAATTTCGAACGAGCCATAAAATATACAAAATAACCATAAAGGGAGTTGAATAATAGCTCTAGGCCTCTCATGTTGCAATCAACACATCTTCAGAAGCTTGCAATGTTCCATTAATGAGTAGGAAGTCCAGGTACATACGTTCAGGTGAACGGCTGTAGCTAGTTACAGCCGTTCCCTTGAACGCAGCAAGACGCCGGCGTGTTGCTGCGTTTCACTGATGGAAGAAACGAGGAAACATAAAATTTGATGAGACAATGATTCATTTCAGAAATAATTTGCCCAAGTATGTGTTTGTTGATGAGATCAAAGACGTGCTTGTTGCAAATTATGGAGTCATCCAGTTGCTTCGCCCTCCACTAGAGAAGCAACACATTCAAAATCAGGTCAATATCATAATCCTTAGAAACCTTTCAGCTATAAATCTTTATTGAGCTGAGAGAGAACACGTCATTGCATTCAAAGATACGCAGGCAAGACCCAAGTGGTGGCCATCTGTGAGGGTCCACTGTCACTCCCTCCAAACATCTGCCTGCCAGACTTATGTCTCCTTCCTGTACTAAGAAACATCAGTCCCCACCTTACCAACCCTTCCCATCCTGAGCAGCAGGTGCTGCAACTCCCACCGTTATGCTCATTTTGCAATAAATTATAGCATAACTAATTCCGGATGCGGAAAGTGAATAAGAAAATATTCCCCTGAGGAATGTGATGAGGAGTGAGGACCAGAGACTCTCTACACCTAGCACAAAGTTGATCCTGGGAGACTCTCTACACCTAACACAAAGTTGATCCTGGGAGACTCTCTACACCTAGCACAAAGTTGATCCTGGGGACTCTCTACACCTAGCACAAAGTTGATCCTGGGAGACTCTCTACACCTAGCACAAAGTTGATCCTGGGAGACTCTCTACACCTAGCACAAAGTTGATCCTGGGGGACTCTCTACACCTAGCACAAAGTTGATCCTGGGAGACTCTCTACACCTAGCACAAAGTTGATCCTGGGAGACTCTCTACACCTAGCACAAAGTTGATCCTGGGAGACTCTACACCTAGCACAAAGTTGATCCTGGGAGACTCTACACCTAGCACAAAGTTGATCCTGGGAGACTCTACACCTAGCACAAAGTTGATCCTGGGAGACTCTACACCTAGCACAAAGTTGATCCCGGGAGACTCTACACCTAGCACAAAGTTGATCCTGGGAGACTCTACACCTAGCACAAAGTTGATCCCGGGAGACTCTATACCTAGCACAAAGTTGATCCTGGGAGACTCTACACCTAGCACAAAGTTGATCCTGGGAGACTCTACACCTAGCACAAAGTTGATCCTGGGAGACTCTACACCTAGCACAAAGTTGATCCTGGGAGACTCTACACCTAGCACAAAGTTGATCCTGGGAGACTCTACACCTAGCACAAAGTTGATCCTGGGAGACTCTACACCTAGCACAAAGTTGATCCTGGGAGACTCTACACCTAGCACAAAGTTGATCCCGGGAGACTCTACACCTAGCACAAAGTTGATCCCGGGAGACTCTACACCTAGCACAAAGTTGATCCCGGGAGACTCTACACCTAGCACAAAGTTGATCCCGGGAGACTCTATACCTAGCACAAAGTTGATCCTGGAGACTCTACACCTAGCACAAAGTTGATCCTGGGAGACTCTACACCTAGCACAAAGTTGATCCTGGGAGACTCTACACCTAGCACAAAGTTGATCCCGGGAGACTCTACACCTAGCACAAAGTTGATCCTGGGAGACTCTACACCTAGCACAAAGTTGATCCTGGGAGACTCTACACCTAGCACAAAGTTGATCCTGGGAGACTCTACACCTAGCACAAAGTTGATCCTGGGAGACTCTACACCTAGCATAAAGTTGATCCAGGGAGACTCTACACCTAGCACAAAGTTGATCCTGGGAGACTCTACACCTAGCACAAAGTTGATCCCGGGAGACTCTACACCTAGCACAAAGTTGATCCTGGGAGACTCTACACCTAGCACAAAGTTGATCCTGGGAGACTCTCTACACCTAGCACAAAGTTGATCCTGGGAGACTCTACACCTAGCACAAAGTTGATCCAGGGAGACTCTACACCTAGCACAAAGTTGATCCCGGGAGACTCTACGCCTAGCACAAAGTTGATCCTGGGAGACTCTACACCTAGCACAAAGTTGATCCTGGGAAACTCTACACCTAGCACAAAGTTGATCCAGGGAGACTCTACACCTAGCACAAAGTTGATCCAGGGAGACTCTACACCTAGCACAAAGTTGATCCAGGGAGACTCTACACCTAGCGCAAAGCTGATCCTGGGAGACTTTACACCTAGCACAAAGTTGATCCTGGGAGACTTTACACCTAGCACAAAGTTGATCCTGGGAGACTCTACACCTAGCACAAAGTTGATCCTGGGAGACTCTACACCTAGCACAAAGTTGATCCTGGGAGACTCTACACCTAGCACAAAGAAACAAAATTTGGGAATGACCTATGTAACATTGTATACAAGTCTTGGAATTACCTATGTAACACTGTACACAGCTCTGGGAATTACCTATGTAACATTGTACACAGGTCTGGGAATTACCAATGTAACACTGTACACAGGTCTGGGAATTACCTATGTAACACTGTACACAGGTCTGGGAATGGCCTATGTAACACTGTACACAGGTTACTGAATGACCTGTGTAACACTGTACACAGGCCTGGGAATGACCTGTGTAACACTGTACACAGGCCTGGGAATGACCTGTGTAACACTGTACACAGGTCACCCAGGCGTGCCAACAGTTCCATGAATCTTGCCTGAGATACATTACACAAGCGTTGAATAAGTCGTTCTCGAGTAATGAAAGAGAATTTGTGATAAAGTAAACAAAAATTTTACTGAGAATGTTCCGAAAAATAAGCAAGTATCCCCTTCTTAAACTTAAAAATAGACATGTATCCCCTTCTTAAACTTAAAAATAGACATGTATCCCCTTCTTAAAATTAAAAATAGACATGTATCCCCTTCTTAAAATTAAAAATAGACATGTATCCCCTTCTTAAAATTAAAAATAGGCATGTATCCCCTTCTTAAACTTAAAAATAGACATGTATCCCCTTCTTAAAATTAAAAATAGGCATGTATCCCCTTCTTAAACTTAAAAATAGATATGCATCCCCTTCTTAAACTTAAAAATAGGCATGTATCCCCTTCTTAAACTTAAAAATAGACATGTATCCCCTTCTTAAAATTAAAAATAGGCATGTATCCCCTTCTTAAACTTAAAAATAGATATGCATCCCCTTCTTAAACTTAAAAATAGGCATGTATCCCCTTCTTAAACTTAAAAATAGGCATGTATCCCCTTCTTAAACTTAAAAATAGGCATGTATCCCCTTCTTAAACTTAAAAATAGGCATGTATCCCCTTCTTAAACTTAAAAATAGGCATGTATCCCCTTCTTAAACTTAAAAATAGGCATGTATCCCTTCTTAAACTTAAAAATAGGCATGTATCCCCTTCTTAAACTTAAAAATAGGCATATATCCCCTTCTTAAACTTAAAAATAGGCATGTATCCCCTTCTTAAACTTAAAAATAGGCATGTATCCCCTTCTTAAACTTAAAAATAGACATGTATCCCCTTCTTAAACTTAAAAATAGACATGTATCCCCTTCTTAAACTTAAAAATAGGCATGTATCCCCTTCTTAAACTTAAAAATAGGCATGTATCCCCTTCTTAAACTTAAAAATAGACATGTATCCCCTTCTTAAACTTAAAAATAGGCATGTATCCACTTCTAAGACTTAAAAATGGGCATGTATCCCCTTCTTAAACTTAAATATAAGCATGTATCCACTTCTTTAACTTAAAAATAGGCATGTATCCCCTTCTTAAACTTAAATATAAGCATGTATCCTCTTCTTAAATTTAAAAATAGGCATGTATCCTCGTTTTAAACTTAAAAATAAGCATGTAACCTCTTCTTAAACTTACAAATAAGCATGTATCCCCTTCTTAAACTTAAAAATAGGCATGTATAAAAATATTTCCCCTTAAAATACAGCAAAATTAAGGTTTGTAGCTGATCAGAAGAGGCATTCTTTAGTTATTATATGACAGACAACTTAATAAAACTGACCAACTGTATTTAACACAACTCAAAGTAAGTAACAAGTTGTGTTTTAATAAAGTAAGTAACAAGTTGTGTTTTAATAAAGTAAGTGACAAGTTGTGTTTTAATAAAGTAAGTAACAAGTTGTGTTTTAATAAAGTAAGTAACAAGTTGTGTTTTAATAAAGTAAGTGACAAGTTGTGTTTTAATAAAGTAAGTAACAAGTTGTGTTTTAATAAAGTAAGTAACAAGTTGTGTTTTAATAAAGTAAGTGACAAGTTGTGTTTTAATAAAGTAAGTAACAAGTTGTGTTTTAATAAAGTAAGTGACAAGTTGTGTTTTAATAAAGTAAGTGACAAGTTGTGTTTTAATAAAGTAAGTAACAAGTTGTGTTTTAATAAAGTAAGTGACAAGTTGTGTTTTAATAAAGTAAGTAACAAGTTGTGTTTTAATAAAGTAAGTGACAAGTTGTGTTTTAATAAAGTAAGTAACAAGTTGTGTTTTAATAAAGTAAGTGACAAGTTGTGTTTTAATAAAGTAAGTAACAAGTTGTGTTTTAATAAAGTAAGTAACAAGTTGTGTTTTAATAAAGTAAGTGACAAGTTGTGTTTTAATAAAGTAAGTAACAAGTTGTGTTTTAATAAAGTAAGTGACAAGTTGTGTTTTAATAAAGTAAGTGACAAGTTGTGTTTTAATAAAGTAAGTAACAAGTTGTGTTTTAATAAAGTAAGTGACAAGTTGTGTTTTAATAAAGTAAGTAACAAGTTGTGTTTTAATAAAGTAAGTAACAAGTTGTGTTTTAATAAAGTAAGTAACAAGTTGTGTTTTAATAAAGTAAGTAACAAGTTGTGTTTTAATAAAGTAAGTAACAAGTTGTGTTTTAATAAAGTAAGTGACAAGTTGTGTTTTAATAAAGTAAGTGACAAGTTGTGTTTTAATAAAGTAAGTAACAAGTTGTGTTTTAATAAAGTAAGTGACAAGTTGTGTTTTTAATAAAGTAAGTGACAAGTTGTGTTTTAATAAAGTAAGTGACAAGTTGTGTTTTAATAAAGTAAGTGACAAGTTGTGTTTTAATAAAGTAAGTGACAAGTTGTGTTTTAATAAAGTAAGTGACAAGTTGTGTTTTAATAAAGTAAGTGACAAGTTGTGTTTTAATAAAGTAAGTGACAAGTTGTGTTTTAATAAAGTAAGTAACAAGTTGTGTTTTAATAAAGTAAGTAACAAGTTGTGTTTTAATAAAGTAAGTGACAAGTTGTGTTTTAATAAAGTTATCTAATAGTTAAAGTGTGAAGGTAATCATAAAAGTGTAAAGGTAATCATAAAAGTGTGAAGGTAATCATAAAAGTGTAAAGGTAATCATAAAAGTGTAAAGGTAATCATAAAAGTGTGAAGGTAATCATAAAAGTGTGAAGGTAATCATAAAAATAATCTCCAACAACTGATCTCATTCCGGCGATTCCAATTTTTTAACAATTTTAGTAAAATGTTAAAGTTGGAATTTATTCCAAGTAAACTTAAGAGGTTATTGTCTTTCTTATACAATGTATCGTAAATATTTTGAAGCCAGTCACAAAAAAAAATTATTTATTCAGTAAATTATTTATTCAGTAAATTATTTATTCAGTAAATTATTTATTCAGTAAATTATTTATTCAGTAAATTATTTATTCAGTAAATTATTTATTCAGTAAAACTAACAATTTGGGATTTATTCCACTGAATATCAGTTTGATCTTTGTGTTCATGAAACCACATCAGTGGTGAAAAGTTGAAGCCGATCAGATGAGTCATTCCCCAGTTATGGCTCACATTTCAGTGATTCAAAATTGTTTTGTAGTATTTCAATAGATCAACAAGATGTAAACAAAACTTAATGGTCACCATCCTGGCACTAACATCTAGCAATTATTAAATACTGAAGTCGTTTAAAACAAGTAAATTAAAATTTATTTAAAATGATTTAACGGATACGAACATTTGTGTAGTGATGGACGCCTCGTGTCAGACTCAAGAGTCCCACTGCCTCACCTCTGACGCTGTATATGGCATCGTTCTCATTGTTTCAGCTTCACGTTGTTGTAGACTATGGAGCTGAACTCTTCTCCACGCTGAGGAACTGACCGCCTCCAAAACCACTTCATGGTAAAATAAAAAAAAAACATGGTACGGGTGGGGGCTTGAATTTACGGCAAGTAAGTCGTGAAACTCCAGGCCAGTGCGTAAGCCACTTGGCCAGGTGGCTACAGTAACATTCATGCAAGTAGGTATATACACCATAAGGAGGTCAGAATGGGTCCCACTGTGAATATAAATGCAAGGTTAAATAGATAAATCTCCCGCCAGCGTGGCCGTGAAGAACTGTAGCTCAAGTTCCCTCTTTGAGGAGACTTGAGCTAGAGTTCATCACGGCCACGCTGGCGGGAGATTTATCTGTAAAAACTTGCATTTGTGGTCACAGTGGAACCCATGCTGACCTCCCTATGGTGTATAAATATATCTACTTATATGAATGTTACCGTAGCCAGCTGGCCCAGTGGTTTACGTGCTGGCCTTGAGTTTTGCGACTCACGCGGCCTGAGTTCGATCCCCACCCGTACCCTGGTTTGTTTACAGTCGTGTTATTACGATTACGTGAGTTACTTCAAGGTTGATGGAGTAATCACATTGTGCTCCTGACCACTACTTCTGCTGTCTCTGTACTTACTTTCTTTTGTTTTTAACTGAAAAAGGAATGAGACACTTTCGTAACATTTGTAAATCTTTATTGTCGAAACGTTTCACTAGCCACCGGCTTCTTCAGTCCAATACAGAAAAGAATCAGTCCCTCAGCCTGGTTATTTTGCGATCTTGATACAGGTAATTCTTCAACACTTGCCTAACCTACAAGCATGACTTATTTACACTGGTGAATTTATCCAGTGGTGACTCTTCCTCCACCTGCTTCAGCTCACCTGACTGCAGTATATAGGTTTGAGCATATGCTGTCCTTTCTCTCAAAACTGATGGACTGAACAAATCGACCCCAGGCAGAGAAACTGATTTTCTCAAATTCCTCATCTTTCACCATTCTTCTCTGTAATAGACTGAAGAAGCCAGTGACTAGCGAAACGTTTCCACAGTGAAGTTTCCCAAATGTTGCACTAGTGTTTCGTTTTTCAACTTGTTGGTTTTCTAAAGCATTTACATCACTTAACCGAAGAAGCCGAGTTTAGGAAAACGGAATCCTGCACATCTCACATAGGTTAGGTAAAGGTTTGATCATCTGACCGAGACCTTCCGCTGGCTTACCGTTCCACCCCTTAAACCGTGTGGAGATTCATACCTTAAATACGTATAAGTTATACTGATGGCATCATGACCCATATAACGGAATAAGAAAATGAATACCATTCTTAATGAAGTATAAACTAGGAAGGAAATCAAAAACCGAATTTACCCTCGTCTGGTTGATTTAGCCGACGACATAACAAACGTAACAAATAGATCCCTCAAATGGAAATATAAATATTACGATACAAACGCTAGATGACGCACAGGATCGAGGTTAGTCTTCAGTATACGCTAGAGGATGGGGAGGATGAAGGCAGTAGTACAGGAGAGAAGGGGCTCGTGGTAGGAGGGAGACAAGCAGCAGTAAATTCATCATCTACGCTAATTATTATAAATCTTGGTGAGGACCATTCCGTTCAGTACATCTACCACACCACAACTTAATAATAAATGCCAAGACGGGTTGAACGCTCTCAGCGCTGTTGCTAGACCAGTAATCCCAACTACAGTGATAATGTAAGTATAGTGAGAATGGTGAAGAGAGACAATGTTAGAACCTGTGAGGGAAAAGTTCAATAGATAGGAGTAGAGAGGGAGTATATAGTAACAATAGTTTCATTGCCGGCTACTTGTTAAGGTAGGGTAAGTCAAGCTCCCGCTATTCCCGCCTTTTTCCCCCACCCCGAAAGTGATAGTTTGACTGCCGGCTGCTTGTTAAGGTAGGGTCAGTCTAGCTCCTGCTATCCCTTCCCCTCCTTCTTCCCCCATCCCCGAAAGGTGACGTGTGGAGCTCCGGTCCAAACAGTAATCACTAGACTCACAGCTCCCAGCACTACTGTAAGTACATGCCTGCCTTGTATTCTAGTGGATTTATTGGTTGAAAGCTTCACTTTTGACCAATAATAAACTTAGTCCTTTCGTCTTGCTCTAGGTTGACTGCTGTAATAATCCCCAAACATCTTTTAGGTATTGTACTTATCATGGAGAGTGATTTCTAAGCAGTGAGTAACCTTCTATCTTTCCAGCTTGGATGAAAAGAGAGGGTCACCTGCCAATCAACGAGCAGAACTGATGGAGATGGACTAACGTCCTGAGATTTCCCCCTTTTTTGGATTTAATTACCTGTGCACCTGTATGAAATTGCAGGACGTAACCCCTCATCATTGCAGGGGTTTAAAGAACCTGCTTTCCTGCCATCAGGATAGAATACTAAAGGCTATACTGTGAAGAACTAGCCATGGGTTGTAAACCAACACCTGCGACCCTCCCCTTCCCCATCATCGGCAACAGCTACGATTTCAACACTCAGTGTCACCAACACCAGGCACCCCTATATATATTAGCGTTGAATTCAGTTATCATTTATTTTTTTTCATTTTTCATTTTCTTTAATGTAGGATTAATATTTCATATTTAAGTGTTTTATATTTTCTATATAATAAAGTGTTTATGTTTGTCCATTATTATTTCTTTTTCTATTCACTAATTTTCCTGAGGAGGAGCCAGCCTTGGTAATAATGTCTGAAGTTGTTACAGGCTGAGTAAACCTTCACAGAACCCATCACTGAGTTTGCTTCACTTACTTTGTGTTAATATTAACTGAAGAAAATTATCTTTGGTCCATAGAGCTAATGTAAAATTATTTGATTCTCAGTTATGATAATTAAGTAGTGTTACCAAGAGTATAAAATAGAGGTTCTGAAAACCTTAACCTGACCTTCTTTAAACCCGAACACCCGAGAGAATTAAGGCTAAGTTGCCTGCCTGGATTGTTGCTTGAGTGTTTGCCTGAGATGTTGCTTGAGATGTTGCCTGAGGGTGCTGCCTGAGATGTTGCTTGAGATGTTGCCTGAGATGCTGCCTGAGTGTTTGTTGAGATGTTGCCTGAGATGCTGCCCGAGATGTTTTCTTGAGATGCTGCCTGAGATGTTGCCTGAGATGCTGCCTGAGATGTTGCCTGAGATGTTGCCTGAGTATTGCCTGAGATGTTGCCCTGAGATGTTCCTGAGATGTTGCCTGAGATATTGCCTGAGATGTTGCCCAGATATTGCCTGAGATGTTGCTTGAGATGTTGCCTGAGATGCTGCCTGAGATATTGCCTGAGATATTGCTGAGATGTTCCTGAGATGCTGCCCGAGATGTTGCCTGAGATGTTGCCTGAGATATTGCCTGAGATATTGCCTGAGATGTTGCCTGAGATGCTGCCTGAGATATTGCCTGAGATATTGCCTGAGATGTTACCTGAGATGCTGCCTGAGATATTGCCTGAGATATTGCCTGAGATGTTGCCTGAGATGCTGCTTGAGATGTTGCCTGAGATGCTGCCTGAGATATTGCCTGAGATATTGCCTGAGATGTTGCCTGAGATGCTGCCTGAGATGTTGCCTGAGATGTTGCCTGAGATATTGCCTGAGATGTTGCCTGAGATGCTGTCTGAGATGTTGCCTGAGATATTGCCTGAGATGTTGCCTGAGATGCTGCCTGAGATGTTGCCTGAGATGTTGCCTGAGATATTGCCTGAGATGTTGCCTGAGATGTTGCCTGAGATGTTGCCTGAGATATTGCCTGAGATGTTGCCTGAGATGTTGCTTGAGATGTTGCCTGAGATATTGCCTGAGATTTACTTGAGATGCTGCCTGAGATGTTTGCCTGAGATGTGCCTGAGATGTTGCCTGAGATGTTGCCTGAGATATTGCCTGAGATGGGTTTCTTGAGATGTTGCCTGAGATGCTGCCTGAGATATTGCCTGAGATGTTGCCTGAGATGTTGCCTGAGATGCTGCCTGAGATGTTGCCTGAGATGTTGCCTGGATATTGCCTGAGATGTTTGCCTGAGATGCTGCCTGAGATGTTGCCTGAGATGTTGCCTGAGATATTGCCTGAGATGTTGCCTGAGATATTGCCTGAGATGTTGCTTGAGATGTTGCCTGAGATATTGCCTGAGATGTTGCTTGAGATGCTGCCTTAGGGAATGCGGGAGGGGCTGCCTCAGGGGCTGCCTTACAGGTTGCCTGAAGGACTGCCTGAGGGAGGCTGCCTAACGGGCTGCCTGAGAGGTGCAAGAAACAAAAGTTAGTTGTCCTGGAGAAGTTGGCGTGAGTAATACGGACAGTGAGAGTTAAATGCTTTTATCATACGTTGGTTTGTATAAAACCAGACCCTTTGCTGGAGCCTGCTTTATTAAACCTTATACAGCAGCATACATGACTCTTTCTCTCTCTCTCTCTCTCTCTCTCTCTCTCTCTCTCTCTCTCTCTCTCTCTCTCTGTTCCTTGCCTTTTCTGGGACGCTGACCAACCTGGATTTTTAGTCCGTGTTGAGGAAATCAATACTCCAGCCAACCTTACTACTGTTAAGTCTGAAGCAGCTACTGTCAAGACTACAGTTAAGTCTGAGGCAGCTACTGTCAAGACTACTGTCAAGTCTGAGGAGCTACTGTTCAATGATTACAGTTAATCTGAGGCAGCTACTGTCAAGACTACAGTTAAGTCTGAGGCAGCTACTGTCAAGACTACTGTCAAGTCTGAGGCAGCTACTGTCAAGATTACAGTTAAGTCTGAGGCAGCTACTGTCAAGACTACTGTTAAGTCTGAGGCAGCTACTGTCAAGACTACTGTTAAGTCTGAGGCAGCTACTGTCAAGACTACTTGATGATTCTTACGTCTGAGACAGTTACTATCAAGACTACTTGATGATTCTTACGTCTGAGACAGTTACTGTCAAGACTACTTGATGATTCTTACGCCTGAGACAGTTACTGTCAAGACTACTTGATGATTCTTACGTCTGAGACAGTTACTGTCAAGACTACTTGATGATTCTTACGCTGAGACAGTTACTGTCAAGACTACTTGATGATTCTTACGCCTGAGACAGTTACTGTCAAGACTACTTGATGATTCTTACGTCTGAGACAGTTACTGTCAAGACTACTTGATGATCTTACGCCTGAGACAGTTACTGTCAAGACTACTTGATGATTCTTACGTCTGAGACAGTTACTGTCAAGACTACTTGATGATTCTTACGTCTGAGACAGTTACTGTCAAGACTACTTATGATTCTTACGTCTGAGACAGTTACTGTCAAGACTACTTGATGATTCTTACGTCTGAGACAGTTACTGTCAAGACTACTTGATGATTCTTACGTCTGAGACAGTTACTGTCAAGACTACTTGATGATTCTTACGTCTGAGACAGTTACTGTCAAGACTACTTGATGATTCTTACGTCTGAGACAGTTACTGTCAAGACTACTTGATGATTCTTACGTCTGGGACTACTTGATTGCTACCAACTCTTCACTCTATAGTCTCAGTGGCAGCAGATAACATCCTAAGTGGTTACAATCTTTATTCACATTATCACTCACTTCTCTTTGCACTGTGTAGTTTATTTTTTACTAAAAAATATCTTGTTTATAGGTACCAGGACTTATGTTCGTAATACGTTACACGTTATAATTAATGACAGAGCCACAGGATACACACAGAGAGGTGTGCTTCACTCAGAGAGTTTATTTTAAACCCCATTTTAGATTTTACGGTAATTTTATGTGGTAGTGAACTGGGTAAGTGCAGCCTTATTGACCTTAGTTTAGTCGAAAGGCCTTAAACCCCCTTTTAACTACCTAACCAAGAGACAACATCTATATAGACATAGAGAGGAATATAAGGAGAGTTTACTCCCTATTTTCGGGACCGAAGTATTCTTGTCTGGTGGTAAAAAGGTACCATGCTGCCGTATTGATCATAGTGTAGACGATATAACTTACAAGGCACTAACCAACCATTAACCAGAGAGGACTCAACAATAGTGTGGTAAGCAGTAGTGGAGTAATCCGCTGGCACTTGTCCAGGCTACACAATGCTCCGTGACTTTACATGTATAAACAAAAAAATGGCGTCTTTGTTAGCAGTTATAACATATTTATGACGCTCAAGTATGCTGGCGAGACTTCTGCTGGCCTCCTTTATAAAAAGTTATCCCATCTTATACAAGGCACCATATATACACAACCAATCATCTTATACAAGGCACCGTATATACACAACCAATCATCTTATACAAGCCACCGTATATACACAACCAATCATCTTATACAAGCCACCGTATATACACAACCAATCATCTTATACAAGGCACCATATATACACAACCAATCATCTTATACAGGCACCGTATATACACAACCAATCATCATATACAAGGCACCATATATACACAACCAATCATCTTATACAAGGCACCATATATACACAACCAATCATCTTATACAAGGCACCGTATATACACAACCAATCATCTTATACAAGGCACCATATATACACAACCAATCATCTTATACAAGGCACCAAATATACACAACCAATCATCTTATACAAGGCACCGTATATACACAACCAATCATCTTATACAAGGCACCGTATATACACAACCAATCATCTTATACAAGGCACCATATATACACAACCAATCATCTTATACAAGACACCGTATATACACACCCAATCACCTTATACAAGGCACCATATATACACAGCCAATCATCTTATAAAAGGCACCGTATATACACACCCAATCATCTTATACAAGGCACCATATATACACACCCAATCATCTTATACAAGGCACCATATATACACACCCAATCATCTTATACAAGGCACCAATCATCTTATACAAGACACCGTATATACACACCCAATCATCTTATACAAGGCACCATATATACACAACCAATCATCTTATACAAGACACCGTATAAACACACCCAATCATCTTATACAAGGCACCATATATACACACCCAATCATCTTATACAAGGCACCATATATACACAAAAATCATCTTATACAAGGCACCATATATACACAACCAATCATCTTATACAAGACACCGTATATACACACCCAATCATCTTATACAAGGCACCATATATACACAACCAATCATCTTATACAAGACACCGTATAAACACACCCAATCATCTTATACAAGGCACCATATATACACAACCAATCATATTATACAAGGCACCGTATATACACAACCAATCATCTTATACAAGGCACCGTATATACACACCCAATCATATTATACAAGGCACCGTATATACACAACCAATCATCTTATACAAGGCACCGTATATACACACCCAATCATATTATACAAGGCACCATATATGCACAACCAATCATCTTATACAAGGCACCGTATATACACAACCAATCATGTTATAAAAGGCACCGTATATACACAACCAATCATGTTGATAGAAGCAGAAGAGACTTGAAGACGATGTAATCAGTCCATCACTCTTGAAGTTTTGAGGTGGTCAGTCCCTCAGTCTGGAGAAGAGTATTGTTCCATAGTCTGGAATAATCTGGAGTTGAATTGATAGGATGGAGCCTTATATAGCGCCAGGAGGTGAGACGTAGGTCACTAGTAGAGGTAAGAATGTAGACGTTGAGAGGTCAGGTCCCTCTCAAATCCAGCCATTCTCATTAGTAGAGGTTGTTGGAGTTGATTCCAAGTCTGTACCAAGATACCCAGACACGGCAACACAAGGGTATCTTGGTACAGACTTGGAATCAACTTCAACAACCTCTACTAATGAGAATGGCTGGATTTGAGAGGGACCTGACCTCTCAACGTCTACATTCTTACCTCTACTAGTGACCTACGTCTCACCTCCTGGCGCTATATAAGGCTCCGTCCTGTCACTTCAACTCCAGATTATTTCAGACAATGGAACAATACTCATCTCCAGACTGAGGGACTGACCACCTCAAAACTTCAAGAGTGATGGACTGATTACATCGTCTTCAAAATAAACGTTTCGAAATAAAGATACCTAACAGTTGCATATGTGTCTTACCTAACAACGTCTCTACTGTTTTATGTGAGTAATAATGCATTATATCATGGTCACTGTATGGCAACACTAACACAGTCTCATGGTCACTGTATGGCAACACTAACACAGTCTCATGGTCATTGTATGGCAACACTAACACAGTCTCATGGTCACTGTATGGCAACACTAACACAGTCTCATGGTCACTGTATGGCAACACTAACACAGTCTCATGGTCATTGTATGGCAACACTAACACAGTCTCATGGTCATTGTATGGCAACACTAACACAGTCTCATGGTCATTGTATGCAACACTAACACAGTCTCATGGTCATTGTATGGCAACACTAACACAGTCTCATGGTCACTGTATGGCAACACTAACACAGTCTCATGGTCATTGTATGGCAACACTAACACAGTCTCATGGTCACTGTATGGCAACACTAACACAGTCTCATGGTCACTGTATGGCAACACTAACACAGTCTCATGGTCACTGTATGGCAACACTAACACAGTCTCATGGTCACTGTATGGCAACACTAACACAGTCTCATGGTCACTGTATGGCAACACTAACACAGTCTCATGGTCATTGTATGGCAACACTAACACAGTCTCATGGTCACTGTATGGCAACACTAACACAGTCTCATGGTCATTGTATGGCAACACTAACACAGTCTCATGGTCATTGTATGGCAACACTAACACAGTCTCATGGTCACTGTATGGCAACACTAACACAGTCTCATGGTCATTGTATGGCAACACTAACACAGTCTCATGGTCATTGTATGGCAACACTAACACAGTCTCATGGTCATTGTATGGCAACACTAACACAGTCTCATGGTCATTGTATGGCAACACTAACACAGTCTCATGGTCACTGTATGGCAACACTAAACACAGTCTCATGGTCACTGTATGGCAACACTAACACAGTCTCATGGTCATTGTATGGCAACACTAACACAGTCTCATGGTCATTGTATGGCAACACTAACACAGTCTCATGGACATTGTATGGCAACACTAACACAGTCTCATGGTCATTGTATGGCAACACTAACACAGTCTCATGGTCATTGTATGGCAACACTAACACAGTCTCATGGTCATTGTATGGCAACACTAACACAGTCTCAATGGTCATTGTATGGCAAACACTAACACAGTCTCATGGTCACTGTATGGCAACACTAACACAGTCTCATGGTCATTGTATGGCAACACAACACAGTCCTCTGGTCACTGTATGGCAACACTAACACAGTCTCATGGTCATTGTATGGCAACACTAACACAGTCTCATGGTCATTGTATGGCAACACTAACACAGTCTCATGGTCATTGTATGGCAACACTAACACAGTCTCATGGTCATTGTATGGCAACACTAACACAGTCTCATGGTCACTGTGTGGCAACACTAACACATTCTCATGGTCACTCTATGGCAACACTAACAATCTCATGGTCACTGTATGGTAACACCAACACATTCTCATGGTCACTGTATGGCAACACTAACACATTCTCATGGTCACCGTATGGCAACACTAACACAGTCTCATGGTCACTTTATGGCAACACCAACACATTCTCATGGCCACTGTATGGTAACACTAGCACATTCTCATGGTCATTGTATGGCAACCTTTAAAACTTTCTCATGGTAACTGTATGGCAACACTAACCATTTTCATGGTGACTGTATGGTAACACTGACAAATTTTCATGGTCACTGTATGGCAACACTAGCACATTCTCATGATCACTGTATGGCAACACTAGCACATTCTAATGATCACTGTATGGCAACACTCTCATTCTCATGGTCACTGTATGGCAACACTAACACATTCTCATGGTCACTGTATGGCAACACTAGCACATTCTCATGGTCACTGTATGTCAACACTCACATTCTCATGGTCACTGTATGGCAACACTAACACATTCTCATGGTCACTGTATGGCAACACTAACACATTTTCATGGTCACTGTATGGTAACACTAACACATTCTCATGGTCACTGTATGGCAACACTAACACATTCTCATGATCACTGTATGGCAACACTAGCACATTCTCATGGTCACTGTATGTCAACACTCACATTCTCATGGTCACTGTATGGCAACACTAACACATTCTCATGGTCACTGTATGGCAACACTAACACATTTTCATGGTCACTGTATGGCAACACTAACACATTCTCATGGTCACTGTATGGCAACACTAGCACATTCCCATGATCACTGTATGGCAACACTAACACATTCTCATGGTCACTGTATGGCAACACTAACACATTCTCATGGTCACTGTATGGCAACACTAGCACATTCCCATGATCACTGTATGGTAACACTGACAAATTTTCATGGTCACTGTATGGCAACACTAGCACATTCTCATGATCACTGTATGGCAACACTAGCACATTCTAATGATCACTGTATGGCAACACTAGCACATTCTCATGGACACTGTATGGCAACACTAGCACATCCTCATGGTCACTGTATGGCAACACTAACACATTCTCATGGACACTGTATGGCAACACTAGCACATTCTCATGGCCACTGTATGGCAACACTAACACATTCTCATGGACACTGTATGGCAACACTAGCACATTCTCATGGCCACTGTATGGCAACACTAACATATTCTCATGGACAGTCTATGGCAACACTAGCACATCCTCATGGTCACTGTATAGCAACACTAGCACATTCTCATAGTCACTGTATAGCAACACTAGCACATTCTCTTGGACACTGTATGGCAACACTAGCACATCCTCATGGTCACTGTATGGCAACACTAACACATTTTCATAGTCACTGTATAGCAACACTAACACATTCTCATGGTCACTGTATGACAACACTAACACATTCTTATGGCGACTGTATGGCAACACTAGCACATTCTCATGGTCACCCTATGGGAACACTCACACTTTCTCATGGTCACTGTATGGCAATACTAGCACATTCTCATGGTCACTCTATGGCAACACTAACACATTCTCATGACCACTGTATGGCAACACTAACACATTCTCATGGTCACTCTATGGCAACACTAGCACATTCTCATGATCACTGTATGGCAACACTAACACATTCTCATGGTCACTGTATGGCAACACTAATACATTCTCATGGTCACTGTATGGCAACACTAACACATTCTAATGGTCACTGTATGGCAACACTAACACATTTTCATGGTCACTGTATGGCAACACTAACACATTTTCATGGTCACTGTGTGGCAACACTAACACATTCTCATGTTCACTTTATGGCAATACTAACTCATTCTCATGGTCACTGTATGGCAACACTAACACATTCTCATGGTCACTGTATGGCAGCACTAACACATTCTGATGGTCACTGTATGGCAACACTAACACATTCTCATGGTCACTGTATGGCAACACTAACACATTCTCATGGTCACTGTATGGCAACACTAATACATTTTCATGGTCACTGTATGGCAACACTAACACATTTTCATGGTCACTCTATGGCAACACTAACACATTCTCATGGTCACTGTATGGCAACACTAACACATTTTTATGGTCACTGTATGGCAACACTAACACAGTCTCAAGTTTGATTCCTGTCTCGTGCTCAGTTCTTTGGTATCGCAAGTTTAATGTGATTTGATGAATTCTTCTGTTTTTCCCATCAGAGATGTCAGGGTCACGTGTCCTTAAGGACAGACTGAGGGCCCTGAATCTGCACTCTCTAGAAAGGCGTAGAATTAGGGGGGGATAGTGTGAGACCTCTACCCACTCTACCTGAGGTATCCCAGCGAGTGAGCACGTCTCCTGTGTATCCCAGTGCTTAACAGAATAGGGAATAGCATATGGAGGTACAAAATAAAAAAATGGGAACTATGGCTATAGTTTACTTAATAACATAAAAGGGCTAGAATACTACATATACTGATGGACATTTACATAATATAACAATTGACCTATGAGACTTATTACCAGGGGGAAAGGTAGATGTTATCAGTAACCTGGACTGGTACTCACTCTTAATTCACCGACCAGCTGACCCGAGATTCCCAATGTGTGCTCCACTACACACGCAGCTGTTCAGAGCTCTCGCTCCCCGGACCTGTCACCAACAATCACCTTGCTCAGCTGTTCCCTGGGCTTATATGGTAGTCAAAGTACCCCCTCCCCAATGGGGTATGTACCACGTGTTACGACCTGACGCCGAGGTCTGACGCCGTCAAGAACAAAAGACCTCAGACGTGGGCGTGACTACCCGACATTTGCTAAGGCAGGTGTGACCATATAATTAGGTCTCCCTAGAGACCTCACAAGCCCATTTGAACTGCATCACAATATGATAAGTATAAATGGAAAACAGGAATTAATAAAGATGTAAATAGTGTGCAAAAAATATCAAACATAGACAGGACTCGCAGCAATGGCTTTAAATTGGAAAAAATCAGATTAAGGAAGGATATAGGAAAGCACTGGTTTGGTAATAGAGTTGTGGATGAGTGGAACAAACTCCCAAGTACAGTCATAGACGCTAAGACGTTGTGTGGTTTTAAAAATAGGTTGGATATATACATGAGTGGGTGTGGGTGGGTGTGAGTTGGACCTGACTAGCTTGTGCTACTAGGTCGGATGCAGTGCTCCTCCCTTAAGTGACGTGTCTGACCTCACTAGGTACGAGAATTGGAGTTGCCTCGCATAGGCCGGTAGGCCTGTTACAGTGTTCCTTCTTTTTATGTTCTTAATGGTTCTAACCCCTCTGTTATCTTTTACTAATACTATTATTAATTATAGAACATTCCCCAGACACAGAATAATGAAATAATACAATTTATTTTAGACTAATAGTACACAGGGCAAAACTTATAGGAAGAGTCCGGATAAACAACTACCGTCAACAAGCCTGAGTCTTCACACTGTCAGTAATCTTCACTTAACTTAAACCTTTCATTATATTGTTAAGACTGAGGCTAAGAACATAAGAAAGAAAGAACTCTGCACCAGGCCTACTGGCCCATACGAGGCAGGTCCAAGTCCCCTACCGGCTTAAGCCAATGCCCCAACCTAGTCAGGTCAGGTCATATTCACTTAAGGAAGGAACACGGCAACTGACCTAGTAGCATAAGCTAGTCAGGTCCAACTCACACCCACCCACACCCACTCATGCATTTATGTAACCTATTTTTAAAACTACACAACGTTTTAGCCTCTATAACTGTACTTGGGAGTTTGTTCCACTCATCCACAACTCTATTACCAAACCAGTGCTTTCCTATATCCTTCCTGAATCCGATTTTTTCCAACTTAAAACCATTGCTGCGAGTTCTGTCTAGGCTAGATATTTTCAGCACGTTATTTACATCCCCTTTATTTATTCCTGTCTTCCATTTATACACCTCAATCATATCCCCCCTAATTCTACGCCTTTCTAGAGAGTGCAGATTCAGGGCCCTCAGTCTATCCTCATAGGGAACATTTCTGATACATGGGATCAACTTTGTTATCCTCCTTTGTATGTTTTCCAGAGCATTTATATCCATTCTGTAATTCGGTGACCAAAACTGTGCAGCATAATCTAAATGAGGTCTAACCAAGGATATATAGAGTTAAAGAACAACCTAAGGACTCCTATTATTTATGCTTCTTGATATGAAGCCAAGGATTCTATTAGCTTTATTGCGAACACTTATGCACTGTTGTCTTGGTTTCAGATTACTACTAACCAGAGCTCCTAAATCTTTTTCAAAATCTGTAATATTAAGATGGAGATTATTTAGTTTATATGTTGCATGGTCCTGTCCAACATTCAGAGCTTTGTATTTGTCTATATTAAACTGCATCTGCCACTTCTCCAACCACTGCATCAGTCTATTCAAATCTTCCTGGAGTGCTCTAATGTCCTCGTCAGAATGAATTCGACGGCCTATTTTGATGTTATCGGCAAACTTGCTTATGTCGCTCTTTATGCCCTCATCAATATCGTTTATGTAGATTGTGAACAGCAGGGGGCCGAACACTGACCCCTGTGGAACACCGCTCGTGACGCTTCCCCACTCTGATTTCTCCCCATTTATGCAAACTCTCTGCTGCCTATTTGTCAACGATGCTTCTTCTTCTTCTTCTTGTGACCAGAGCTTTGGTAAGATGGATAAGGAAGAAGGATGGGTAAGGATGGAAATATTGGAAAAGGGTGGGAGGGGGGAGAGAGGTAGGATATAAAAGGTAAGTGGCCCAACCACTTTGGTGTAATTTAAAAAGTGTATGTGAAATGATAAGATATTCTTTAAGGGGTATAATACTAACCCATCAGAGTCACATAGATATAACAGAATATAAGTACATGACTCTGAATTATTGGTAGTAATTATACAAGTTGCAATTTTTTTTTTTTTTTTTTTTTTTTTTTTTTGCGATTGCACAACGGATATTTATGCGACAATGAAGGCAATGATTTTCTGGCCAGTCTATAGAATTACGTGACAATGGCTTCTTACAGGTGGTGTCCAGCCATAGTAAAAAGCATAATTTTTACATTAGATTGTTATATAAGATGTCTCCCTAATTGGGGGCGATGATGTTCTCAGTATACATAGATGGGTTCTGGTGTTACCCAATCTTCTTCATCAGGGAGGTTGCTCAATATCATGGGTCGATGGTAATCATCTTTATGTATAAAACGACGGACCCTCTGTGGGAGAGTCATTCTTTGAGTCCTGTGAGGAGTATTGATTATATAATCCGTGGTATTTACCACTTGTATAGGATGTTCTCTATCTGGCATGTATAGTTCTTGCATTGAATAGAGTTGTTTCTTTTTTAGGGTGTCAAGGCGTACATTTACGGCAGTAATATCTTGTTGTATGTGTAAATCTGCCATTTTAACTCTGTCTCCTCCTGGTATCGGTAATGAAGCGAAGAGCTCTATTCTGGACCCTTTGTAACCGTAGCATATTGGTCTTTGTTGTTAATGACATTGGGACACAAGGGTATTCGAGTATTGGTCTTATTATCATTTTATACAGATGCTTTTTGACATGTTGAGGGGCTTGATTGAATCGAAAGAGACTTTTAAGACCGGCTTTGGCTATGTTGATCTTTTTAGTTACATGAGATGTCGAGTGGAGTAGCCTGTCTATTTCATATCCCAAGATCTTGTTAGGGTTTCTAATGGCTACACGTGTACCTCTGATGGAGATACCCCCTTTATCTTCAATTGTTGATGCAAAACATCCTATCGTGCTAACAAGGACCTTGTCAGGATTAGTCGTAATTCTCCATTTCTTTTCCCAATTGGATGTTCGACGAAGTTCAATATTCATTTTTTCTATGACTCTCTCATACTTGTATTTTCCTGTTACCGGAGTTGATGAGACTACATGAATAACATCATCTGCAAACTGTGTCACAATTGTATCATTAAACTCTGATTGAGGAAGGTCATTCACATAAATGTTGAACAAAAGTGGACTGAGACAAGAACCTTGTGGGACACCAGCTGTCGGTATAAAAGGCTCTGCCGATCTGCCATGAAAGGTGGGAATGATTTTTCTTTGAGTTAAGAAATTATATATTACTCTGAGAAAAGTCCAGTTATGGTCTGGTAGGTCAATGAGTTTGTATATAAGGCCATCATGCCATAAGCTATCAAAAGCTTTATGAACATCTCTGGTGGCAATTAAGGCAAGATTCCCCTGATGTTTTAGACTTGCTACAGTATCGAAAATAACATTTATTGCATGATTGGTACCTCTATGTGTTCTAAAGCCAAATTGTTTTTCAGTAAAAAAGTGTTTAAAAACTCCATATAGTAGTTCAATCTGTTGGAAATGACTTTCTCAAGAACTTTTCCAGTGACTTCAAGTAAAGATATAGGTCTATAGTTCCCAGGTTGGTGGATGTCTTAATTGGGCTTACCAAGAAAGATCATTCTAGCAGTCTTAATAACCACTGGAAAATGTCCTGAGGCCAAGATGGCATTAAAGATATTTACCAAAGACTGTTTACAATTTCTGGGGAGGAACTTTATTTGTTTCATTGTTATTCCAGAGAGACCAGGGGCTCTATTTCGCATTCTTCCAATAACATGACTTATCTCTAGTAATGTAATAGGTCTAGTAAGCGGGTGGGTATCTTCAAGAGTTGAAGTATCGATGGTAGGTAGTGGTTGTAGATCATCCAAGTTCTCATCTCTCCATTCATTTACCAACTGATAATGATTATTGTTAAATTGACGACTGTTGCTGTGGGAGAGAATTTTCGCCCATACATCACCCATCAGATTAGCCTGGTCCTGTGGATCGTCAAGTTTAATTTCAACATCTTCATCATCCTCATCAGTGAAGGTATGAACTAGGTAGTTAGGAGCCTTGTGCTTTGCCCCTAAAAGTTGTCGGATCTTACTCCAAAATTTTGCTGGTTCACGTTTGTACTGATTAGCTTGAAGAACTAGCAATTTCCATAAGTCCCGTTTGTGATGACTAATCATGTTAATTAATTCTTGCTTTAATCGGTGCAGTGTAGCTACTGGTGGATGTCGCGTTTGAAGATGCCTTCGACATTCTGCTTGATAATTTCTTAAATTGTCTCTAATTTCCCTAGTAGGTTCATATTGTTGGTAAATCTTTGTGGAAGCTAATTGACAAGTTGCATTAGTAGCTTCAGTTATGCGATTATGCAGGGACCTGATTGCATCATCAATTGCAGTGGAAGGTAGATTTTCCAATGACACAATTTCATCTTCACCCAGAAATGCCCTGAAGGGGTCAAATCCTAGGGTGTTAAGATTGGGTTTAGGAGTTACAGGTATTCTAAATGGAGAAGTTTGTAGTTGTATTATAACAGGGATATGGTCAGATCCTACATTTCCACCAGGAGATATACGACAGTGAAAGATGTCACAGTCTCTGTTTGTCAGTACTATATCTGGTGTCCCTGGATGAGGTCCAATGTAAGATTTAAGGAATGGGCCTTGAAATGACAAGTTTCTAGCTGTCATGATATTAAATAGTTGTTTTCCTTTAAGTCACCCAGTGGAATACCAGCTCCACAGTTGAAGAGGGCAGGGTGATGAGCATTAAAATCTCCGCTAGAATTGTTGGAATATTTCTGCTTAATATCCTATGTAGAGGAATTGACTCTATATATCGTTGTCTCGGGGGAAAATATCCAGTTCCTATTACTAGTTGTCCATGAGACGTTGTCATTTCTATTGCAAGAATGTTATCTTCATTAACATGAATATTTTTAAATGTATAGCCTAATTTAACTAAGATGGCTACACCACTAAAGGGTCCTCTCGATTTCTCCACAGTAGAGTAACCACGTAATTTAATATGTTGATCAACTCTTGCAGCTGTCTCGTTCAAAAGTATAACATCGGGATTGTAATTATGTAGTTCAACCTCAAGAAGGTAACGGTTATTAAAGAAATGTTGAACATTAAGTTGGAAAATTGTAATCCCCATTATTTCTTGCACTTCGCTCGTGTACTGCGGTCTGAACGCCTGCAAGTAGTGTCATGTGTGGTATCCACACTATCCCTGCTGGACTCGTCAAGGGGAGGAGGGAACTTCTGCGTAGGTGCTTGTGTATTAAAAATGCCATCATCTTCACTAGAGGTAGTAATATTAACAGATTCATTAGAATCGTTAGAGTCATCATCAGAAAACGGAGGTATGATATTCCCAGTTACAGGAAGCAGAGGCTCGTGAGAGTTAATGGGAGACTGTGGAGGCTCCAAGGGAATGTTAGGTAGGCAAGGTGAGTTACCCTGGGAAAGTTCCTGTTCAACAGGATCAGCTTCAATAGCGGGAGAGTAGGCACCAATTTCTGGGGCATTGTTATGTTCAGGTGTTGACTTATCGGGTTGAGGGGAGTTGACAACCTGGGTATGCGAGGTGGGCGATCCCTGGGCCAGGGATGACTTAGGGTTATTTTTAGATGTAGAGTAGGGTACATACTTCTTGTTATGAGAAGGCTGGGTCATAATGGCCTTCACATTTTCTGGGATAGTGATGGGAGTGATCCCATTAGCCATTAACAGATCATTTAAAACCTGAGAGCAGAGGTGAATGTCACCACCTGCTATGTCTTTGGCCATCATATACATTAGTTGTGCTCTCGTCATATCCCTGGCTGTGGATACCTGAGGGCATAGATGAGATGAACCTTGTTGTTGCGTTTGTGTATGTTGTAGGTGAGGGTTAGATTGGGGCGCTCCAAGAGGGGCAGAATTCCAAACATTGGAACCATTGGTAGAGACCTGAGGAGTCCCACTTGATCCAGGCAGAGCTGAGAAGGAAGTTTGGGACATCATTGGCGGTGCCTGGGGAGTGGTCTTCTTTGAAGTGGACAGTTTCTTGGCTTCAATAATTTTCTGCATTTCCTTTTTCCTTTCAGGACAAATAGCAGAAACAGCATGATGTTTTCCGTTGCAGAGGACACATTTGGGTGTATTTTTATTATGACAATCTCGATAAGAATGTTGGCCAGAGCAAATGCTACAAATTTGCCCTTGAGTACTGCATTTGTTGGTGTTAAAACATTGTGTCACACTGACAAATCGTTCAAGAGAGATTTGGTCAGGTGTACATCTGGTGCCAAAACATTTGAAGCCATTTTGACACACAAGTTTGGCCTCCAATCCAGGAAAAAATTTCTCCTCCTGTTCCATATACATTAATTTTCCTCAATAGTCTCTGATGGGGGCCCCTGTCAAAACCCTTACTGAAGCCATATAGACAATATCATGTTCATACCAGATCACCTCCTCAAATACCTTAGTGAAAAAAGATAAAAAATTCGTAAGGCGGGAACCCCCTTTATAAAAAACATGATTGATCTTGGCTTTATTCAATTAAGGAAAAAGGGGGAAACGGTCTCACAGTAATAATAATAAAAAAAATAATAACAAAAAAAAATAATAATAAAAATTTTTAATAAAAATTTAAAAAAATAATAATAAAAATAAAATAGATAATAAAAATAATAATAAAAATTAAAATAATAATAATAATAAAATTATTATTATTATTATTTTTATTATTATTATTATTTTATTATTATTTTTTAAATTATTATTATTTTTATTTTATTTTTATTATCACATTATTTTATTATTTCTCGGGGCCTTAAGCAAGAAATTTTGAGACAAAGTGTACTTAATATGTGGTTAATTTAAATTACGAGAGATTTAAGGGGAAGATTTCGATACAGGGGATAATTTTTACCACCTTATTTGACTTTTACCAGACTTTTATATCCATTCTGAAATACGGTGACCAAAACGTGTAGCCAAATCTAAAGGGCCCAAACCCAAGGTGTATAGAGTTGAAGAAAAACCCTAGGACCCCTATTACTGAACTCTTGCTATGAACCCAAAGGGTTTCTGTTAGCTTATTGCGAAACTAATGCACTTTTGTTCGGTTTAAATTCTACTAACCAAATTCCAAACCCTTTTCGCATCAAAATATTAAGATCTACATTTTTAGTTATAGTGACAGAGTTATTTTCCCTGTCCAACATTTAGAACTTTGCATTTGTCACAAAAAATTTACACTCCACTTCTCTGGCCCACTGTATCACTTTTCAAATCTCCTGGAGTGCTCAAATTCCTCATTAAAATAAATTATACGGCCTATTTTATTCATCAGCAAATTTGCTTATTCGCTACCATTCCTCATCTAGTCTTTTATTAATTCTAACAAAAAGCGGCCCAACACTGACCCGTGGAACACCGTTGTGGGGCCCCCCCATTAAATTCCCCTCCCCCATTTATGGAAACTTCTGCTGCCTATTCGTAAACCCATGTTAAAACCCGGGAAAAAAAATTCTCCTTGTATTCTTGCCTTAAGTTTCCTCAATACCCTTTTTGATGTGGAAACTCTATCAAAAGCCTTATGAAGCCCAATACACAATTCATATTCAATACCAATCTACCTCCCAAATACCTCAGTGAAGAAAGTTATTAAATTCGTAAGACGGGAAAAAAACCCCTTTGTAAAACTTTCTGGATTCTTTAATCAATTTACCCCTTCGATTTGGCTACAAATTTGCTCGGAAATTTAAATTGATTCCATAAATTTTCCCACTAGGGAGGTAAGGCTTTTGGTCAAAGTTCGAACAAGGACCGCACCTCCCTTGTAAATGGTATTACATTTGCCTTTTTCCATTACACATTTTGCCATTTGTAGTGATATTTTAAAAAAAGATTAGCCAATTTGCTAAGTTCCCTTTACATTCCTTTAACCCCCTTCAAACAGTTCATCGGGGCCTGGTGATTTGTTAGGTTTTAATTTTTTTTTGTCTAGACCATGTCACTAGTTCCCGCAATCGGTAGTTTTTTATGTCCTGTCTACATAATTTTTTTTTTCGGGAAATTTTCGCTAGTATCTTCCTGATAAAAAGAGAGGAAAAAGAATTGAAAATTTCACACTTTTTCTTTCACGTCATGATCTGACCGATTACTCTTAAAGGGGGCCCCATCTTGCCCTAATCTTATTCTGATACTTGAAAAAAAACTTTTCGGTTAGTCTTCGAATCCCTTGCGACCTTAGCCTCAAAACCCTTTTGCTTTTTTTTTTCCTTTTTTTTTTTTTCTTTTTAAATTTGAATATATTGATACTTATGGTAGTAGGTTGGTAGAAGCAACCACCCGGGGAAAGTACACCGTCCTGCCAGTGATGTAAAAAAAAAAAACCCCGAATTTTTTGCATATGGTAGTTTTTGTGGTTTCTTTTTCTGTCTCATAAACACGCAGATAAAGGGGAATCTTGCTCTCCTCTACAATTTTTGGTCACACTTAAGACACCACAGCAATAATTAACTACATCTGGTTTTCTCCTTTTTTCTAAAACTTTGTTCTTTTTTATTTCTTCTATTTTCCAAGGGAAGTGGAAAAGAATCTTTCCCCGAAACCATCGTGTGTTGGGGCGACTAAAATGCCGGGGAAATGGGCTAGAAACCCCCCTTCTCCTTTTTAAAAATTATAAAAAGAGAAGAAAAAATTTAAAAACGGGTTGTTTAAAATTTTGCTGGATGAGTGCGGATGCAAAACAGAATTGTGATTTTAAATGAAAAAAAAGTTGGATGCCCGGGCCCCCAAGCGAAACAAAGCAAAGGGGGGTGGGGAGTTTCAGGGGGGGGAAAAAAGGGGTTTAAAATTGGATATCTGAGAGATTAGAGCAAAGGAAGGGGTGCGTAAGTTAAATGACAGTTGGGGAAGGAGAAAAGAGATATGAATGGTAAATTCAAGAATTTTGGATCAAAGAAAAGGGTTGGGATGGAGAAGTGGGTCATAAAAAGCGTTATGCACCTGGAAAGAGAGAATCAGGGGAAAAGGAAGAATTTTGGGAGATTTAAATGAAGAAAGGGACCTTTTGAACCAATGAGAGGAAATTGTGGAGGGGACTTAATCTAAATAGGAGAAATTTTAGAGAGGGTTTGGTAGGAAGTTTGGGGTGCCAGGTGTAAAAGATAATGGGGCCCTTTGATTGAATTTTGTATAGAAAGGGGTTTTATTAAGGTAATACATATTTTAAAAAAGGGGATAAATAATTACACGTATGATTGGGGCGAAATGACATTATTTTTGATTATTTATTGGTAGTAAAAGACTTTTTGATAACTTCGGGAGACATGTTTATAGAGGGGCCAAAATTTTAAATCGATCACTTTCTTTTTTGTCTACACTGAGAAAAAAAGGGTAGATGGGGATACAAGGAGAATAAAGCATCGGGGAAAGAGAGAGGTAAAGGTTTATAAACTAAAAGAGGAGGCATTAGGGTAAGATATAAACAGCTATGGGGATAGGGGCTAAGGGAAGCATAGGCGGGGGTCGAAGAGGTAGGGGGTGGGTTTAAAAAAGTGTTAGAGTGTTCAGCAAATTTGGTTACGGGAAATGGGGCGGGAGGGAAGAGGAGCGTTTGGTGGAAGATATTAAAAGAGAGAAAGGGGAAAAAAATTTCATATGAAAAGTTTTTACAAATGAAGTGTGAAAGGAGGGAAAGAGAAGGAGAAAAGGAAGAATTAAAGAGTGGTGAAGAAAAGAAAAAAGAGAGAAAATGAAGAGGGGGTAGATGTTAAACAAATTTTTTGAAAATAAAAAAATTTTTTGGAGTGAATAACAATTAAGAAAGCCTGAAACAAATGGTTTTTGTCAGTTAAAAATAGGAGAGAAGATTTTTTAAAAGGGAGATTAGGGGTTTTGGGGAAGTGGGGAATTTTTTGGGGAAATTTGTTAAATTTTTGATAAAGATAGGGAAGCTGGATTTCGTGTATGGGGCAAGGAAAATAAATCTTTAGGAGTGAGGAAGACCCTTGTGATTGTGGGGGAAAGTTCGTGAGGCAGTGGGTTAAAATGAAAGGGGGTAAGGCAGCCGGGATTGAGGGGAAAGATAGAAAATGTTAAAAGCAGGGGGGGGATAATTTTTGGAGTGGTTGGTGCAATTATTAAAAAATGATGGAAGGGGGAAAGGGTACCTGGGATTGCAAAAGGCAGCATAGTTCCTTTGTATAAAGGCAAAGGGTAAAAGAGAGTGAAAAAATTTAGGGGTAAGTCTGTTGGTGTACCGGTTAAGTGTAGGTAGATTTTATATTGAAAGAATTTAAGAGTAAGAGGGGAGAATAGGATAGCAGATGAACAAGGAGCTTTAGGAAAGGTAGGGGGGTGTGGCCCAGGTTTTTTTACAGTGAAACATAAAAGTAAAAAACAGTATTTAATAAAGGCAAAAGGGGTCTTTTTTTGGCATTTTTGGATTTGGAAAAGGCGTAACAGGGTGGTGGGGGGGCAATGTGGCAGTGTTGCAAGGTATGGGAGGGGGTAGGTTACTGAAAGCAGTGAAAGTTTTTCGAGGATGTGGGGCTCAATTTAAGTATGTAGGAAAGGGGGGAAATTTTTTTTCCCAGTAAAAGTGGGCCTTAGACGGGGATTGTGATGTCACGGGGTTTTGTTTAAAAAATTTTTAAGATGGGATTGTAAAGAAGAAAATTCAGGGTTTGGGAAAAAGGGCGGGGGAGTTAAAAGAAAAGAACACACAAAAGTGGGAGTTGTCACAGGCTCTTTGCTGAGACACTGTGCTTTGGGGAATTCTAAAGAGAAGTTGCAGAGATTGGTGGATGAATTTGGTAGGGTGAAAAAAAAGAAAATTAAAAGGTGAATAAAAAAAAAGAGAAAAGGTTTTATGAGGAAAACAAAAAGATTGGGTATGAAAAAAAGAAAAATCAGATTGGAGGGAGAGAGTAGGAGGGGTGAACGTATCGATTTTTGGGGAGGACGGTCAGGGGGAGGGGTCAAAGAAAGATAGGTGAATCAAAAATTTTGGGGGGGGAAAAAAAGAGTGATGGTGCATTTGGGATCTGTAAAAACAAAGAACTTTGCCCTTGGGAGGCAAAGAGGGGAATGTATGAGAGTATATTTTTTCCAACGCTTTGTATGGGTGGGGGAAGCTGGGTGATGAATGTTGCGCAGGGAAGGCGGGGAGGGAGAATGTCATGTGTGAGGGCAATTGGGGTGTAAATATAATGCAGAGAATTCTTATTTGGAATTAGGGGAGGTGCGGGTTACCAAATTTTGTCCGAGGGCTGAAAAAGGGTTGTTGGGGGGTTCGGACATGTGAGAGAATGGACGAAACAGAAGACTTAAAGATGTATCGCTGAGGGGAAGGAAGGGGGGGTAGGGGCGGCCAGGAGGGTTGGAGGAGGGGGAAAGGGGGTTTTGTGTGCGATGGGCTTGGATTTCCAGAGCATGCGTGAGCGTGTTGATAGGAGTAAAATGGAGACAAATGGTTTTTAATATTGACGGCTGTTGGATGTGAGCAAAGTAACATTTATAAAGGGGGTTCGGGGAAACCGACGGGCCGGACTTAGCCTGGAGAGGGAATACATGCCTGCACTCAAAGGGGGGGGGTTTTAAATGTTGCATTTAAAAACGTAGTGAAAGCCCCCTTTCTGGAAAAGACAGTGATGGAGTGAATGATGGTGAAAGTTTTTCTTTTTCGGGCCCCCCTCCCCTTGGGGAAATGGGGGGGTGGTATAAAAAAAAATAATAATAATAATTTTGATACTTAACTTAAATGCCTCTCTCTTAACCCAAATGAAAAGTTTTAATCTATTGTTTCACCCTTTGGGGATCATTTTTGTTAGATCTAATTTCCCTTCGAACAAAGTTGCTGGGCACTAGAACTATGTCTAAAAATCATTTTGGAACCAGTCCCCTACTGACCCAGAGCAGGACTCCCCAATTTAGCCCCCCGGGTAATTTTTCAGTCCCATAAGCAGCCAAGCAAAAGTTGGAAGAGATTTGTTTGCATTTATTGGGGAACTCCATAATATTGAAAACTAAATGATTTGTAATCACTTTCCCCCAAGCTCATCTTTAACCTCAAGATTTTAAATTTAGTGTTCTTTTTTGGGCAAGAACAAATCAAGTAGTTTTTCCTCATTGGGGTTTGTCACAAACTGTTTTAAAAAGAAATCCTAACCGTATCAAAAAGTCATAGCCCAAAGATTCCTGTCACTTGTTCCATCTTTTTGTCTAAAGTAAAACTCTCTTAACACAACATTTTTATATTTAGATGCCTTATGAATTTCGTCCCAAACAGCTTATGCACTTCTATCAGGGTTTGGGGCCTATAAATCACACCCAAAATTAACTTTTCACCACCCCGAGAGACGACCAAATAGATTTTGTGTTTCCATGTTTTAATCTTTTATCTTTCTGACACAACAATTTTAAAATTAAAATCTGACTAAATCGCCACTCCACCATCCTTCCTGCGACCTATCAATGGAATAGTTATATCCTGTATTTTCATTCAGAGGGGATTTCTCTATCTTTCAAGTTTAAAACCCGGTCTCTGTTTTAGCAATAAAATCTATTTACCGGCACTGCAAATAATCTTAGCTCACTATCTTTTTTAAATCCTACATTTGTAGTAATCTTTAAAGGGACTATCCCTCTTGCCTCTACTTCCCCTTTGTTTGTTTTCAATTTATTGTCTTTACTACAACTTTATTTGTCTTTTAAAAAAATATCCCTGAGGTATCATGTTATATCTCCGTTTTCAACCCTAGTACTGCACCCCGTTGTTTCCCACAACAACCAAACCTCTATAATCTATCAGTTTAAAGCCCAGACAAATATCAAAGACCCCCCTCTATCGAATTGGATAATCAACCATTCCCGCCCCCGGAGATGAAACCCCCTCCCTTGCATACAAATTTATATTGCCCCAGAATCGTTCCGTTATCAATGAAGGGATTGCAAGTTCCTTTTCGTACCCGTCTAGCCAGAATTATACCATTGCCCTAACTCCATTCATTGCCCACTTCCCTTCTAGGGGAAGAGCTACATATGATTGGGATTCCTCCCTTAGACCTAACTACTTTAGGTGACCTGTAGTTATCCACAGCTCCTCTTCCGCCCTTCCCCATGCATTTCCCCCACACTAAGACAGATAATGGGGTTGTTTCCCTTCCTAATAATTTTCCAACCCGCTGACTATGCACCAACACCCTCCTAGGAGACACACCCTTTTTCTCCTTTCTATCTCTTTTTAAAAAAACTTTGGGCCCTACATCTTACCTGAGAATCCCCACAATCAAATATTCTTACCCTTAACGGGGAGTCATGGGACCTTTAATCCACAACCAAAGAAGTTCCTTCCTGGAAGCAGAGAAACAATTTTTTACCTTACATCTTCTCATTAACCTTCTTTTCGTCCTTCCGAATTGTGAACCATTTGCCACTTAAAGCGGCTGCACCCCCCAAAACACTGTGGTAACTTTTTCCTCCTAACCAGTACCACCCCCCACACCCTCCCAAACCCACTTGACGAAGCTTTAGCCCTTTAAAAGTGTTAGAAGAAAAATGTTTTAAAGAGCGAGTTGGGGAGAGTTCAAAGTTTGAAGGGGGGAGAGAGAGAGAGGGGGGAGAGAGGGGAGAGAGAAAAGGAGAGAGAGAGAGGAAGAGAGAGAGAGAGAAGAAAAACAGACAACAGACCAGACAGGCAACAGACAGACAGCAGAGTGACAGAGAGAGACAAAGAGAAAGAGAGAGCAATCATGGGTAAAAAAAAGGACAGTCCCATGCATTCTGCTTTGTTCGAGTAATTTTTTTAAAGAATACTTCTTTCTTGCAGTGGCGGCGTCGCCCCGGGAGAGGCCACTCTCATTGCTGAGGCCAGGTAACAAACCCTGGGGATTAACATTGCTGCTAACAAGCTCATAAGACAACCCGAGGGAAATGCCCCGTGTTTTGCCAGTTTTAAAATTTCCGTGCTCAGTGTGTTCCCGGCAAGAGCTGTACCTGCCCGGTTAAACATCAACATGGGGTAAAAAATGGGGGAAATAATGTTTGGCACTGAAAAGGAACGTGTTTTTTCAGTGGGTCTGAGGGAGGTACCCCCGGGGCTTGTGACAAGCTCTGATGGGCCCGCAGTACCAGCTCAAGCTATAGCGTTTCTGTACAAACCCCCTGCGAAGATACAGTACCACCTCATGTTTTGGACCACCCCGGGGAAAATGACTAACTTTTAAAGAACTACAGGCACAAAACCCTGACTGGAACAATACATGTATAAGTGTGACTAGTTAATGTTCAATTCACACGTCATCATAAAATTCTTTAAAGTTGCTGGGATTTTTCCCCTGTTCTCTCAGGGGCACCATAATACCGTTGTTTTACCCCCAGGGTTCCCCCGTCGTTTCTACAGTATTAATTTTTTTGATAAGTTTGAGAAGATTTAGGGGTTTTTTATCAGACTTGTAAGGTTTTTTTTGTCATTGATCTTTTTCCCTTTTTATTACCCAAGATTTTTTTATTTTTTAAACCCCGATGACATCACAACTGGTTTAAAAAAAAAAATAATTTGGTAATTTTAAAACCCGGAAGAAGACAATACATAAAAAACCTTACAAGTCTGATAAAAAACACCTGAAACATTCTCAAAACTTTAAACAAAAAAATTAATCCCGTAGAAACGACGAGGACACGGTGGTCAAACAAAGGGAATACTGGTTGTTTAATATATTTTGAGGGGGGTAAGAGAAGTAAATGCGAGGGTCTTGGGGAAGAGGCGTGGAGTTAAAATAAAAAATCACACATAAAGTGGGAGTTTTCACAGTTGCTCTTTCTTGCACTGTGCCTTGGGGATTCTGAAGAAATTTGCAGGAAATTGGGTGATGAATTTGGTGGGTGCAAAAGAAGAAAAATTGAAAGTGAATACGGAAAAGTAAGGTTATGAGGTAAAAAAAAAGATTAGGGGAGAAAATTGAATATCGATTGGAGGGAGAGAGATGGAGGGGGTTTTAACGTATTCAGATATTTGGGAGTGGAGTGTCAGGATGGGTCATGAAAGATGAGGGAATCATAGAATTGATGGGGGAAAAGGGTGAGTGGTGCACTTAGGGTCTGTGGAGACAAAGAATTTGTCCTTGGGGCAAAAGGGGAATGTAGGGGGTATAGTTTACCAAAGCTCTTATATGGGTGTGAAGCATGGGGATGAAGTTCAGCGAGGAGAAGGGTGGGGGCGTGGAGATTCAGTCGAGGGGAAAGTTGGTGTAATAATGCAGAGAAAGTTTTTTATTTTGGAAGTTAAAGGAAGTGCGGGATTACCAAAACTGTTTTTCCCAAGGTTTAGGAAGGGTTTTTGAGGGGGTTTTTGGGCGAGAGAGAATGGACGGAAAAAGAATACTTCAAGAGTGTATCATCATAGTGAAGGAAGGGGGGGAGGGGGCGGCCTAGGAAAGGTTGGGGGAGGGGGGGAAGGGGTTTTTTTGCGAGGGGCTTGGGCTTCCACAGGCACGTGACGTGTTTATAGGGAATGGAGAAAATGGGTTTTTAAAACTTGACTGCGTTGGGGTATGAGCAAAGAAAATTTATAAGGGGTTCAGGGAAACCGGCAGGCCGGACTTGAGTCCCTGGGGGATGGGAAAACATCCGCCTCTGAAGGAGGGGGGTTAAGTTGCAGTTTAAAAACGTAGTGTAAAGCACCCTTTTGGGGAAGAATTGGGGATGAAAGATGGGGAAAGTTTTTTTTTTTTCGGGGCCCCCCGCCTTGGGGGAACGGCCAGTGTGATAATAAAAAAAAAATTTTTTTTTCCGTGTAAATTTTAATCCCCATGTTTGATTTGATTTTTAAAAATTGTAAATTTTTGAAATTCCCTTTTTCCTTCAGCTAATACGGGGGTCCAGGGGGTGCAGTCACTCTAATTTTCTCCTGAAAATCAAAAATCTATAGAATACTTTCCCCCAAACCCAAGCATTACATTAGGGGCAAAATAAAATAATAATAATAATAATAATAAAAATAATTAAAAAAATAAAAAAATAAAAATGAGGATGATATTTTTTCCCGACATTACAAAGGTAAACATCCGGCTGACATCAATGACAACTTTTTTAGCAAGCCCATTGTTAGCGAGCATTTTTGGGGAAAATTTGGTCAGTGTCCCAGGGTGCGCCCACACCACAACTAACACCCAAACCCCTTTTACAAGGGGAACATAGACAACGTTAAAAAACAGCCCGATAATCGAACTCAGACCCTCCCGTTAAGCGCGACTGGGCACCAGAGCCCGAGTACGATATGACCAAGCTTTTTTTCAAAAAGGATAGGAAAAGGGTGGGGAAGGATGGAAATATGGGAAAAAGGGTTTTGAGGGTGGAGGGAGGTGAGGGAAGTAACCCAACCCATTTGGCAAATTGGAAAATGGGGGGGACTACTTATTATTCAGAATAAATTTAAATTTATAAGAAGGATAACCCCCCCACCGTTACACACTGTATACCCGCAGCCCCCGACCTTAAAGGAGCTATTATTTTTCACAGGAGTCCCATATCCGACTCCCGTAGACTCTACGAACCTTTCCGGGGCTAACCACTCTCGCCCCCACCTTCTGCTACTACCAGTAAGTCTTAGCAAAATTATATCATTAATTTAGGGAAATTTAACCACATCATTATCAATTTTTTCAAATTTTTTTCTTTTCCTTCATTCTGATTTCACCCGGGGGGGTGGGGGGCCTAGGGGGGGGTTTTCCACTTAACCCCCGGGTGGGGGGCGGGGGGTAACCACTTAACCCCAGAAGGGGAGCGGGGTGACCATTAACCCCCCGGTGGGGAGCGGGGTAACCACTTAACCCCAGACTGGGAGGGGGTGACCACTTAAAACCAGGCTGGGGACGGGGTGGGGCCACTTAACCCCAGGGTGGGGGGCGGGGGGACCATTAACCCAGCTGGGGGCGGGGTGACCACTTAACCCCCCGGCTGGGAGGGGGTACCACTTAACCCCAGCTGGGGAGTGGGGTACCCCTTAACCCAGACTGGGGAGGGGGTGACCACTTAAAAGCGGTGGGGGGCGGGTGCCACTTAACCCCCGGCGGGGAGCGGGGTGACCATTAACGCCAGGGTGGGGGGTGGGGGACCCTTAACCCAGGGTGGGGAAAGGGGTGACCCCTTAACCCAAGACGGGAAGGGGTCACCACTTAACCCCAAAATGGGAGTGGGGGACCACTTAACCCCCGGCTGGGGTGGGGGGACTACTTAAAACCCAGGGTGGAAGTGGGGTGACACTTAACACCAGGACTGGGGAGTGGGGTGACTACTTAACACCAGGCTGGGGAGTGGGGTGACTACTTAACACCAGGCTGGAAAGTGGGGTGACTACTTAACACCAGGCTGGGGAGTGGGGTGACTACTTAACACCAGGCTGGGGAGTGGGGTGACTACTTAACCCCAGACTGGGGAGGGGGTGACCACTTAACCCCAAGACTGGGGAGTGGGGTGACCACTTAACCCCAAGACTGGGGAGTGGGGTGACCACTTAACCCCAGGCTGGGGAGTGGGGCGACCACTTAACCCAGGCTGGGGAGTGGGGTGACCACTGTACACCAGGCTGGGGAGTGGGATGACCACTTAACCCCAGGCTTGGGAGTGGAGTGCCCACTTAACCCCAGGCTGGGAAGTGGGGTGACCACTTAACCCCAGGCTGGGGAGTGGGGTGACCACTTAACCCCAGGCTTGGGAGTGGGGTGACCACTTAACCCAGGCTTGGGAGAGAGGTGACCACTTAACCCCAGGCTGGGGAGTGGGGTGACCACTTAACCCCAGGCTTAGGAGTGTGGGTGACCACTTAACCCCAGGCTGGGAGTGGAGTGACCACTTAACCCCAGGCTTGGGAGTGGGGTGACCACTTAACCCCCAGACTGGGGAGTGGAGTGACCACTTAACCCCCAGACTGGGGAGTGGGGTGACCACTTAACTCCCAGGCTGGGGAGTGGGGTGACACTTAACCCCAGGCTGGGGAGTGGGGTGACCACTTAAACCCCCAGGCTGGGGAGTGGGGGACCCTTAAGTGACACTTAACCCCCAGGCTGGGGAGTGGGGTGACCACTTAACCCCAGGCTGGGGAGTGGGTGTGACCACTTAACCCCAGGCTGGGGAGTGGGGTGACCACTTAAACCCCAGGCTGGGGAGTGGGGTAAACCCCTTAAACTCCAGGCTGGGGAGTGGGGTGACCACTTAACCCCAGGCTGGGGAGTGGGGTGACCACTTAACCCCCAGGCTGGGGAGTGGGGTGACCACTTAACCCCCAGGCTGGGGAGTGGGGTGACCACTTAACCCCCAGGCTGGGGAGTGGGGTGACCACTTAACTACCAGGCTGGGGAGTGGGGTGACCACTTAACTCCCAGGCTGGGGAGTGGGGTGACCACTTAACTCCCAGGCTGGGGAGTAGGGTGACCACTTAACCCCAGGCTGGGGAGGTGGGGTGACCACTTAACCCCCAGGCTGGGGAGTGGGGTGGCCACTTAACCCCAGGCTGGGGAGTGGGGGTAAACCCCTTAACCCCGACTGGGGAGGGGGTGACCACTTAACCCCAGGGGGGGAGTGGGGTGACCACTTAACCCCAGGCTGGGGAGTGGGGTGACCACTTTTAAACCCCCGGCTGGGGTGGGGTGACCACTTAACCCCAGGCTGGGGAGTGGGGTGACCATTAACCCCAGGCTGGGGAGTGGGGTGACCACTTAACCCCCAGGCTGGGGAGTGGGGTGACACTTAACTCCCAGGTGGGGAGTGGGTGACCACTTAACCCCAGGCTGGGGAGGGGGGCCCCTTAACCCCCCGGCTGGGGGGGGGGGGGTGACCCCTTAACCCAGGTGGGGAGTGGGGGGACACTTAACTCCCGGCTGGGGGGTGGGGTGACCATTAACCCCAGGCTGGGGAGGGGGTGACCCCTTAACCCCCGGGGGGAGTGGGGGTGACCACTTAACCCCCGGGGGGAGGGGGTAAACCACTTAACCCCCCCTGGGGAGGGGGTGACCATAACCCCAAAGGGGAATTGCCCT